>JAAWXA010000039.1:905598-980776 GCA_038090715.1 Florisuga fusca
GGGGGGGGAAGGGAGGATGAACTGTAGGAATTTGCCTATCGTGTGTTTTCAAAATACATTCCAGAATCTTTGGGGTGGGATGGGTTTGATTTGGGGATTTTTTTATTTTATTTTATTTTTGTTCTGTTTTGTTTTGTTTTAAGGTACGTTCATGTATGAAAGTCAAAGTATTTTTTTGTTTTGTTTTGTTTTATGGATTGCCAACCTCAGCCCTGCTGAAGAGAGAAACTCAGAGGGTGGGGTGGGATGGGGAGGAGAGGACAGAAGAGAGGGAGGTGCCTTGAAGGTGAAACAAAATCAAGCATGGAAGAGGAGCACTCAAAAGCAGACAAGGGGTGGACAGCAGGACCCTGAAGAACGTGTGGTTGTGGCTGTGCTTGCTCAAAGCAGACTAATGAGGACTGAGCAACTCCTGGTGAGGAGTTGGTGCTTGGGAATCCAGAAATCTGAGGGTGCTTGGGAATCCAGAAATCATCCTGCACCTCATCCTGACAAACCACCAAGCGAAGGGACACGCTCCAGAGATGTTCTCTCAGGCTGAGATTTCTTCCATGCCTGTAGACAAGAACTGACATCCTTGGGGGAAAGGAAGAACCCCAAGTGGCTTTCTTTTACCTCCCCAGGCCCCCTCCACTCCCCTGCCTCCACCTTTCAGCACCCTCCCGAGACCACAAAATGGACCTTTCCTCCCCATGTCCAGTAACTGGGCAGATTGGCTCCTGTCACTCAGAGACGTTGTGTATTTAATGCTTCTAACCCGTCACCCCTAACACCTCCATATAACCCCCCCTTGGGGAATATCTACCTAGCACTATAGGACATTCCTTATTCCTAGTAACTGCGGATATGTTGCTTCTGTGTTTGCCTCATAGCCATTTTGCTCCACGTGTGTGCCTGGGGTGAGGATGCGTGTGTGTGTGCCTGTGTATATATATAATCACACCATAATTTATTCAGCTATATGGAGTAGTATAGTAGGAAGAGAAAACTGGTATTTGCTTTAACTACCTGCTGCCTGTAGGTGTCTCTCTGTAACTCAGGCATAACTGTTATACATTAAAAGAAAAAAAAAAAAAAAAAAAAAAAAGGATTAAAAGTGTCTTTGGGTGGCTTGTTTGCTTTACTCACTCCCCAGCCAGCCAAGTGTGAGGGGAGAAGCTGGTAAATGAAAAACCCTCATGTGCAGACACTGGGGGCAGATGTTCTTGCTAAAAAAAAAAAAAAAAAGCCAAAACCCTGGGCTTCATTCCTTAATGAAAACGTGGAGACAAGCTAGGTAAATAAATAAAACATTTATTTTCACAAGGGAAGTACAATTACCTGGCCTGTTCAAAATACAACTGGCTCTTTATGCATTCATTTGCCTCCGTTGAAGGCGGGCTGGGCAGGCTGGGGAGGGACCAGGCTGGTGTCAGCCCCTCCCTCTGCAGCCACCTGGATTTTGTTAAAGGCCGAAGCACGGCGTCCACAAGTGGAAAAATGTTTTGAAACTCTGCAGAGGAATAGATGGCTCGGGGCTTCAGCACTGGGTAATAAAGCACTTTGCCCTGAAACAAAGCACTGGATTCAAAAGCTGTTCCCATCTGAAGATGTTTTGGCTCCCTGCAAAGTAAGTTGATCATCATCCAAGTCGTGCTGGGTGGGTATCTGCACGCAGAAACTGCCCTGGTTAGCTGCTGGGTTTGGCTGTTGGGTTTTTTTTCTGATTGCCTCTCAGCAGAGGGACCATTCCCTGGGAGCCAAGTGGCTTCCCAAACCCAGATGAGGTCACTGTTAGATAAGATGGACCAACTGCACCATGAGATGCTGCTCCTGTGCTGGGCACATCAGGCAGCAACCTGCCAGCCTGGAGCCTCCCACCAGCATCAGAAGGCTCAGCAGAGGGAAAAGGGCTTTACATTTGCAAACTCTGCTCACAGCAGTGTTCCTCACACCCAGCTCCAGAGTTAGTCCCTTATCAAGCACCCACTGACATCCCCTTTGAGCCACCATCCTTCTCACCTGAGTGCTCTGTCTTTGAAGAATACTGAGCTGGTGCCCAGAGCCCTAGGCTTAGACAGAGATCTTCACTGGGACTTGCCCAGATAATTCACTTTTGGGAGGAAAATTAGGGACACAGGAGCTAGGGGCTAGCCACCCCAGCAGATGGGTTTGCAGGGGCCACAGGGCCCAGGGCTGGGGCACAGACTGAAGCTTTGGTGCAAAGGCCTTGACAGGGCCTCCTGGAAAATATTACAGGTCTCCAAACAGGGAAAAGGCTGGAAACCATTGTTCTTGCATGATGCCAAGGGCATTGTGCTGGGAGAAAACCCCTTTTTTATTTTTTTGGTGGTAACTGTGAAACAGAGAGTCTGGCCTTTGCAAAAGAGCCATGAACTGACCTCAGCCTCCAGGGCAGGGCTGGTAGCCCCAGCTTCCTTGCTGCATCCTAGAGGAATTATATTTTGTGCCCTCCAATTTTACCCACACCAAACCCACCTTAGCTCTGCACTTGATTTCCCCCCAGAGCTGTTTTGGTGGTGGCTGAGCCAGCTCTGCCTGTGACCACACTGCATGTGGAGGGGCTCGTGGGACTGAAAACTGCCATTTACCAGGAGCCCTAAGCCAGGACAACAGTTATTTCTAGCCACATCCCTGCTTTTCAAATCCGTGCTGGCCTCCTGCTGAACAGGAACAGCTTCGTGCTTCCTCTCCATCCCTCCCAGACCCGACTTGGCTCCAGGGATGCTCAGGTTCAGGCTCGGTCCCCGCTGGCCCCGCAGCTGCGTTTCAACACTGCCCTCAGCCGTTCCCTCAGCTCCTCGGCCTCTCTCCCAACAGCTCCAACCTTATCTGGGAAGCGCAGGAGATTTCCCAGGCCTTGCCAGAGCCGATCCCTTGCCCTCTGAAAGACATCAAGGGCGTGAGGAATCCCACGAGGGAGCTGCTGGGGCTGATACAGCTCCCGCTACAAGTATCACCGGTCAATTACGGCTCTGAGCTGTCGTCAACTTTAATCTGCCGATAAGCCGGTGATAAATCAAATTGGAGTCGATCTGACACCAGCTGCTGACTTCTTGCCGGGGCGCTGGGTCCTGCGGGCTGGGGACAGCCCTGACCCCGCCTGGTCCTGCCGGTCCCGGACTCTTTGGACCCGACCCGAGGTGCTGCGTCCTGCTCCTGGTGGGGTCTGGCTCCCAGCGCCTCGCCTTGCTTTTTTATCACCGGGCTGATCTTTTTTTTCTTCATTATTTGGCTTTCACACGTACCCCCTGCAGCTCCCAGTGACCCCCGGGCCATCGCCCCTGTGCCGGCTCCAGCCTCCCCGTATCCCCCCCGCAGATTCCCCGGAGCTTGAGGTTGGCAGCGGGAGAAAGCAGAGGAGAGTGGGACTCCGAGCACGGAGAGATCTGTATCTGCCCAGCGCTAGAGATCTGTATCTGTAGTTTTGGAGGGCAGGAACACTTGGCAGCCAAACTAGCTCATTTCTTTTAAATTCATTAATTGAACACGTTTACATGATTTCCCTGGACATTCTCAGAAAGGGTTTTCTCAGTGGAGATCCGAGGGATAGATAAAAATACTTAAATACTGAGGTTGTTTTTCTTTCTTTCTCCTGTTAGAAAACATGCAAGAAAAGAGATGAAAGACCTCATAGGGAAGAAAACCATTTATCCCATTCTAATCTGAGGTTTGAAACCTTTTTTTTTCCTTGCACAAACAAAAGAAACTGAGAATTTTATCCCTTTTTCTTTATTAAAAATGAATCATTAAAATGATCTGGGAAAAGTGCTTTATAAGAACAAACTGTTTTGGAAAAAGTTGTCTAAAGCAGCTTTATTCTTCCCTCTTTATGGTGATGTTACCTTTTTCAGCATTCCTGTAACATTGTGGTTTCAGAAGCTGTTTTACAAACAGATGAAGGTTGAGTGATTTATGCATCAGCACATTGGTTTAAGTCTTTGAATCGAGTTTGTGTCTCAACTGATCAGGCCCCAGATCTCAGCTGTGGGTGATCCAGATTAGAGAAAAGGGAGGCAAAAAGCCCAGCCCTGCCAGGTGTGAATGCCATGAGGAGTTCTGGTGGGTTTTAGTATTCTCTGTGGTATTTTTTTATATATACTTATGCCAAAAATATGTTCTGGAAGCATGATCCAGGGACCAGGACAGCGTGGAGGTGATGCCTAATTTAGGAAAGTTCCAGGGGTAATGTGAATGATGTGCCCAGCACCTTGCTCTCTGTCTCACTCTCCAGACACCATCCCCTCTTTAAAGCCCCACACCAAGACCTTTAGAGCTCCCTGAGCATTTTCACTCGGTCCCGAATGGCATCAGTGGTTTGATTTTTTTCTTTTTGTTTTTTTTTTGGGGGGGGGAGGGGAGTGAATTGCAGAGCACTCAGAGCACACATTGCAGCAATTCCTGCACTGGCACAGCTTTTTTGGGAGGGCAGTTCCTCCCCGGTGCCTCTCTCTGTCCAGCTCCATCCATGAGCAGTGCCTCCTGCCCTCCCACATCCCCTTGGGCACAGGACCCACCTTGTACTTTCAGCTCTGGGTATTTTAGTGTTCACACTGAATGAAGTGGGGACATTATGGATGAAGCTGCAAAAGGAATGACTGCTGCAACCTCAACCCCCATGCAGGCAGCTCGTGCCTAACCAAATGCATCCCTGCAGGAACCATCATGCTAGCAGCATTTCAGTAAACCCCCCAGCCCTGTCCAAGACTTGATCCTGGGGGGATATTTGCCTGGCTCAGGGGTCAGCCCCATCTCCTGACCCATGTTGGGATCCCTTGTTGCTCATCTCAGTGGTTACAGCTCCTGTCAGACAGTGACCCTGCCAGCAAATTCGGCTCAGCAGCCTTCAGCTTTGCAGCATTTCATGAGCAATTTCATCTCAGAATAGGTGTAGAGAAGTTTATTATAATAGGCTGTGGGCCTGCATAAAATCAGGCTATTCTGAGCAGGGAGAGGTGTATGAAAGGGAATTAAATGACTGAAAAAGGATTTCCTTGTGAGGCCGATTTCTTTCTTTTTTAAGGATTAATATAATTAATATCCTGTCCCAGGCAGGCCACATTCTCACCTGGTGCAAACCAGCCCAGAATTTTAACTGGTTTTGCTGATTTACAGTAGCCAGTGAGCTCATCCTGCATTCCTGTAGCATTCCTCTAAGTTCACCCCTTAATGCTGTGTATCCTCAGAACAGTATTTCCAGTGCTTCTGCTTCAAACTGACTTTTTGTTGTTTTTTTTTCTGGAGTTTTTCCAGAGAAGCTGGGAAATTTGGTGTCCTTGGCTCTTGGGCTACAGCAGGGGTGGAGGCTGAGCTGCAGGTGTAGCCATCCCAGGGGAGGGCAGGGAGGTGGAGGAGAAGGTTTGCTTTCCTTGGAGGGCTGGATGGGTGCCCAGAAGGGTGGCTGTGATTCTTTCCATCTGAGTTTCCTCTCACAAAACAGCAAAAGGAGTTTGAATATGCAGTAAGCACTGCAGAAGAGAGGAGGTGAGAAGATTTGGCCTTTTACCAGTGCTTCAGGGGATCTTGGTTAACTTCTCAGACTCTATTTCTCCTCCGGCAGACTCTGGGCATCCCTAAATCACTCCAGGCTCAAACCAGGCACTGGGGGAGCTCATTGTAGGATGGGATGTATCATGAGATAAAATATTCAAGTTTTCTCAAAACCAAAAGGCTGGAAGCAAAGTGACATTCTACCTCCCTCCCATCACTATCCCAAATCTCCAGAGCACCAAAGTGACTTTAATCTTTCTCTTAGGTTCAGTGCAGGTCCCTCTGTGCCCCTGCCTGCCTGGGCCACCCTTAGGGGCTGAGTTTTATTTACAGGAGACACTTTCCTTGCTCTTGTCCTTTTTCTCCTTCCGTCCCTCAATCCCCAGCAATATACAACCTGGAGGAGGCACATAAATAAATATATAAGCAGTAATTCTGAATGCTTTCTGCACATCCCTCACCCTATTATACACTGAATTGCCTTTTGTATATGGCCAGGCTAATTATTATTAATAGTAGACATGGGTTTATTTCAGCTGGGAAAAGGGAAAAAAAGAGAGAGACTGAGGGGAAAGGGGAGGGAGGATGAGAATGGGAGGGAAGAGGGGAAAAAAAGAAAGAGAGAAGAAACCCACAAGAAACTGTTCACATTTCCCGAGACATCGACAAAGCTTTTATGAATATAACTGGATTTGTAACAAGCATTGCAGCTGCATATAAGGCATTCAGACATGGAGACAATTTTACTAGATAATAGACTATCACGCAGGATACAATTTAAATTAAAAAATGCAATTTTCACCTTGAAATGAACAAATGATTACAATTTCTATACAAATTAAGGCATTCAGGCTCTCTTTCAGTAGTGGCATCAGTCCATGAAATATGACATAATTACCATGAAATACATTTTCAAATATTTTGATTTTTGTCCGCTGCTTTTAAAAAACATAGCCCCAGCTTCTGGGTGCCTGCGCCTGTGTGGGGATGTGCAGGGGGGGGGAAGAGCAGCTTGCATTATCCCACCTTCTGGGGAAAAACACATTAAAAAGAAAAGAAAAACTACCCAAAGATTAAACTTCCCCCCCTCCCCTCTCCCTCCTTCTCACTCCCCCTCCTCTTGACTTGCGAGATAAAATTGAAAAAAAAAAATCAGACAGAAAGAAAAGGAACGCAAGCGAAAGGCTCTAAAGCCTCCAGATTTATCTAAATTACTACGCTTATCTGCAAAAATCACATCTGCTGGTTATCTACTAGCTCTGCAGATCTCCTGTCACCCCCGCCCCCCTCCTCTTTCTCCCTTAAAATGATGGGGTTTTATTTCTCTCTTTTATTTTTTAATTATTTTTCCATTATGTTCTCTTTTCATAACCGGGGATACAAGGCGAATCAGAGAAACTGTGACCCACACGCTTGCCTGGGGAGGGGGAGGGAAAAGAAAAGAAAAAACAAGGGGGAAGTTTGCAGGGAGTGAGTGGACTTTGGGGCAGAGAGGTTGGGGCAGAGCAGTCCTGACTCTGCTGACATCTGCCCCATTGCAAAGGAGCAGTGCCAGACGCTCTCCTGCTTTCCTGCTACCAGGTTTACCCACATTTTGTGCCCAAAATTGTTTGGGTTTTTTTTTTCCTTTATTCAAAGAGAATAAAGGAGAATATTCTGGTCCCTGCAGCTGCACACCTGGCTCCAGAACATCAGGACAATTATTTTGGGTCACATTTCACACTTCAGTAGCTAAAGGTAGGGTCCTCTCATTGAGATTTCACCCTCCCCTCCTGATTTACAGTGATGGTGACTCCTGGGGGCTCGTGGCATCAGACCTCAGGTGGCTTTGGAGCTGGAACTGGTCTCACCCTCTGTCCCTTTGTCCTCCTGCCTGACCCCCCCTCTTACTTAGCATGTACCCAAATTAAAGGTCATTAGTGAAGCAGGAGAATGAACTGTGCCTGAAGATCAGTGACATTCTCCCGTGTTTTGGGAGATCTGTAGCATTCTTGTCCTTTCTGATTTCCTCTAAAATATTTCCCCAGTCGGTGTGTGCTGGGGGTAAATCATCACCCAAGTGTCTTCAGATGAGCAATGTCTGATACATCCAGGGCTGTTCTGCAGCTGAGGAGGAAGGTCAGAAATGCCTCTGCTGGTGGGAACACCTGCAGGAGCCAGCTGGAAGTCCTTGTCATTGAGCCAAAGCTTTGGCTTCATTGTTCTTTAGCCCTTGGCAGAGGAAGGAGCAAAAAGACAGTCCTGGGGTGGGAGATCCCCCCTGAGGTTTGAGGCCCTTCCTCAGGGTGAGTTTAGCTGCTGGAGCTTTTCCTGCAGCACAATTCATAGAGGTAGGGTTGGTTTTTTCCTTGTGGCTCTTGAGGTGACAAACTGGGAGGTGTCTGGTTGCTTTCTTGGTGGATCTGAATGTAAAGTTTGTCTCCATTTCCAACTGCTTGTGTAAAGATCTGCTGTGAGGGGGGACAAGGCTGAATATGGGCCTCGTGGTGGGCACAAGCAGCTCTTTAACTGAAAATGTTTGTGGCTTTTCCGGGGGGGTTTTGTTGGGGAGAGTTTCTGAGGAACTTCATGGAGGGAGTTTGTCCCTCCCTGGCAAGCATCTCCCTAAACCCCTCTGCAGAGTGTAACCATTGCTTGGGGGGAATGGAATAACTTTTCTTTCTAATTTCCATCCCTTCCTCTCTCCAGAGCTGTGTCTCTGCCTGCAGTGTCCCTGCTGGCATGGGGAGCTTGCTGTGCTCTTTCCAGCTTTGGTTGTTTCATGGTTTGGTGACCTTGATTCAGTTTTCTGAGATTTTACCCCCAAAATCACCAATACCACAGTTTCTTACTGTGAACTGTGTTCAGTGTAGAAACATATCAGGAAGAGGGGGGAATAATTTCAGGTCAGTTGGCAAAGTCAGATGAGCCTGAGGCAAAAGGATTGTTGCAGATAGGAGAGGTGAGGATCCCCTGGGGGTTCCCATCACATCGTGGAGGCTTGGGCAGTCCTTATGGCTTTTTAGTTACCTAAGTGGGGTAGTTAGCAAAATTTTGGAAGTCTTGTAAGTTGTCCAGGGGGAAACTCTGTTATTCAGTGCTTTGGGTGCTGTTGAATAAGAAAGAGCTGAGACTTGTCTGGTGTGAAGTCTGAAAACCCAGTTACATGTGGGAGGAGCAGTGTGGTGGGAAATTATTTGCCCATTATAAATGTTTTTTGTTTATATTTACACTTTTTAAACTTTCTATCTTAATCAAGAAAACCTAGCAACTCTTTATATTTAATAGCAAGCATTTATTTTAGTTTAAAAAAATGCAGAAGCAGAAAATAATGCATAGTACTCTGTTTAGAATGCCACCAATCGTTTCAGCTGAGAAATTATTATGAATTTGGTGAGGAAAAACATCTTAACAGAGGTTGAATCTGCTTGGTTTACACTCCAGCAATGAAATGTGGTGTGCCAAGTGCTCTGGAAACATCACTTGCAATAGGTCCTGTGGGCCTGGGGATGGACTGGGGCTGAGGTCCAGGCTGGGGACACAGCTGAGCTGAGTCTGCATGGCCTCAGCATTGCCTCTAGCCAGCTCTAGCTCTGGCAGTCTCTGCTGTATCACAGCCACCATGTCACCTGAAATAGGAAGATCTCTTGATCTCTTATTAAAGTTAAAACAAAAGCACTGAGTATGGTGACCTGGATCTAGATCTCTGGCTCCACAAGCTGGAAGGGAGCAGTTTGTTACCCATCCCCAAAGCTGCCATCACCCAGCCACACTTTGACACACCCAACATCCATCTCAGCCCTCGTCACAGGGAGGTGACACCTCTGCAGAGCTCAGCTTTCAGTTTAAAAGAGACTTTCCCAAGTTTGCAAGAGCATTGCTCCTGCTGGTCCTGTTGAACCCGTGAGGTCTGATAACCTCAGGAGATGGTGACTCTCAGTTCATTTGTTCTGCAGGACCATGCCTGGCCTGGAACCACCTAATGCTGTCTAGAGCTGTGTTCTTCTCAAGCCTCAAGGTGTCCACTGGACATCTGAATGTCTAGTATCTCCCCAGCATCTTATTTCTAGCTAAGAGCCTCCCCACACTGCAGATGGTTCCTTGTTAGAGGAACAGCCTGGAAGGAATGCTCTTGACTTCCAGCTGTGCCCTAGCCATGGAAGGAAGGAGGTCAACAAGGGTCTCTGTCTGTAAGAAAGAGGTCTTACATGCAGGTCTGCCCTTGGCTGAGTTTTCTGGGTGCTTCAGAAGGTTTGGGCTTAATTTGTTCTCCAGCCACACTGCCCAGGTTCTGTTGCTTGGCTGGGGAATCCTTCTTCCCCTGCAGCCACCTCCTGCCATCCCTGCTTGGCAGCTCCTGCAGCAATGCTTTACAGCCAGGGCCCTGAAGAGTGGTTGTAGAGATGCAAAAGCATGTGTTTTATTATTATTATTAAAATTGTGAAGGAATTCATGGTAATTACAAAAGATAAAACTTCAGAAGGGGAAGCAGAGGGATGATGCCAGCAGAGCATTGGCAGTGGTTTCTTGCCTGCAGAACAAGGGTGGTAACACAGCCAGAAATCCTGGCTGCAAGTTTTGCATTTCAGGAGACTCAGCTCTACTCCCAGGGCAAGGAAGGGGGAATTTTTTAAACCCAAAAGTGTGGGGCATCCACTGCAGACAGGTGTACCCACTGCTGCCCAAACCAGGCAAACTTGTGCCTCAACTCAAGCTCATCCCTTCCCATGTGTTAAAACAAAGGATGCTCCATCTCAAGGAGGACCACCAGGGACTGGATCAGGCTCCAAGGCATCCTCAAGCAAATCCTCACCTTCCAGCCTGGATTTTACTTAGGTTTGGGGGTTTTTTGTTGTGTTTTTTTTTTAAAAACCTCCCTGTGCCTTTAAGGCTGGCCCCAGCTGGGTTTGCTACCCTACTGAAGAGGCTGCAAAATTAAGTTATGTGAAGCTCTTGCAGCTGAACCAGATGCGACTAAAAGCAGCCTCTTTATGTATTCATGAGCTGTGTGGAGGATAAATAAAAGGATTCATTACCACGCAAACTGTTACTAATGACATGTACCTGGTGCCGAGCACCTCTGGAAATCTAATGTGACACACTGGAGGAGAAAATGTATTTGCTTCTCAGAGGCTGGTGCTGAATGGAAAATTTCCCCTCTTTGGCCCTTCCTCATTCTGCATTCACTAAAAGCAACATTTACAATTCTTCTGCCATTATGTCCTACCAGGGCCTCTGCGCTTTTTGTCACGACCTTGATTTTAGCTGAAAATTGGAAATTCACTGGCATAGCCGAGGTGGGGAAGGGTGGGAATCAACTTGCTCTGCCTCCTGGATTGCCACACACTGAAGAAAGAAAGAAAGAAGAAAAAGGATTAAAAAAAAAACAAACACCAAAACAACCCTCAACTCTTTTTAACTAGCCAGCAGGAGAAGGTGGAGGAGGTGTGAGCAAGAAGGGATGGGAGAGAGATGAACATGAGCAGATGCAGCTCAGCATCATTTCCCAGCCCATTGCCACTCTGCACCTGCTCTTCTGCTGCTCACCAAGGTGTTAGGAAAGAAAATACTTTATTTGCTCTTACCCCAAAATCCCTTTCCCAGCCTCTGGGAAAAGCAGCCAGCTCTGTGCCTCCCTTTTCTCCTCTCTAAATCTCTGCCTCTCTCCCTCCCCAGCCCCATCACTTGTCAGTTGCTTCTTATCCACTTCATTAGCCCCCAGTTCCCTTGTTTCCAAGGGGTGTTTGTATTAGTTGGAGAGCTTTCTAATTTAATCAAGGTTAGAGATGCAATTCCAGGTCTTGTTTGCCCAGCATGCTGGCCCTGCTCTCTGATTAATTCACAGGGTGTCAGATGTGCTGTTCTGCTTTGTTTGTCATTTTTCCCATCGTGTCCTACTCCATCCCTCTGTACTCCAGGTGCACAGGGCTGGGAAAATCCACTGCTTGGGATGGGAAGACCAAGGTGCACCCAAATACTCAGGAACAGGGCTGAGGGCTGTTTCATAGCCTGATGTCTTCTGCCTTCTATTTGGTTAAGTGCAATTTCACTTTAGGGAGACTCTAAGCAGGGAATATTGACCCCTGAGGTCTTGTGATTAGGAGCAAACTTGCCCAAAGTTGATGGGAGAGAAACTTTCTGTTCCTGTCTCTCCATGTCAGGGAGCTCAATCCAAAATGGGCAGCTGGGTGGTCCCAAAGCTCAGCTGGGGAAAGCCATGGGTGACCTGAGGGGTGCTGGCCACAGCTCTGCCTCGGCTGAGAGCTTGGTCTTGAAATCCTCTCCAGCCCAAAACTGTGAGAAACAGCAACGTTTGCTTTGACACTGATTGAAAGTCACAAATGCAGCCCTTTGGTTCTATCTCTCCAAACTGGCAATTTCCCTTTTTCATCCCAGTTTCTCTCCCTTGTCCCTAGGGAGAAGCACTGGCTGCAAGAGGAGAGGATCATCTCCATCACTGAGGATCCCTATGGGAAAACCATCCATGCTCCCTGTGCCTGGTGTGAAGACTTCTCTGACAAGAGCAGAGGATGGACTGCAGGTCACCATTAGCTGCTTCCATTTCTGCTGCTGCAATGAAGAGGAATTCTCCAAACCACCTCTCCCAGGGTGAGCTCAGCCTGCACAGCATCCTCCTACCTTCCTCATGCCTCCCTGGAAAGTAAGCTGGGGAAGGAAAAGAGGGATAAGCTGGGTCAGATGAGGTTTTGTGTATTGAACATGCTAAAATTGCAAGCAGATTCCTCCTTTCTGGGGTGTTCTGGTGGCATCAAGCCCCTTGCTCTTGTCCCATTTCTGCCTACCCCCAGCATCAGACAGACAGAAGGAAGGTGAGGGGAGAAATTAATAAATAAATGACTTGTGTCAGGGGTGGATGAAAGGAGCTGGCGAGAGCATCACTGCCCCCATCCCTGCAGCATTTCACAGCTGTTGAAAGCTGCCTCCTCCTATTGCAGTGATCAGGCAGAACCACAGCATCCCCAGCAGGATGCCACCACTGCCAACCTTCCCTTGGGGACCCTGCCAGGACACCAGGACACAGGGGAGGGAAGCACCCAGCCCAGCCTGGCTGTGTTGGAAGTGCTGAGATCTTTCCTTTGGAGAAAAAGGTACAAAATCACATTTTTCTCCAAACTCTTGAAACTCATCTGGCTGCATACAGGCAAGAGAACAGAAATCAGCCTCACTGTCACACCTGTGAGCCTCTCAGGGGGGTATTTTTTGGGCAGACATGATGTGGGTTTGGTGTGAGTGATGGTTGGCACATGGAGTGGAGTCCAGTGCTCCGAGGAGCTCAGGCTTTGTCTTGAAGTTTGGATTTCCCAGTCTGAAAATCTTCCTGCCCATTTCTGTCCCCACCACCAAATTTATTGATGACATTGGGTCACAATTCTGGGATAACAGCTCTCAGCTGTGGCTGTGCCTGAATCCAAACCCAGGCTCCCCACTGCTGTCACTCCAACCTCAAATCAAAGCCATCCGGGTGAGGTTTTACATCTGTCTCTCTCATGGCTGAAACCTGATGAGCTGAGGATGTTGTGACAAATGGCTGATGTAAATCATCCCCATGGGACTGAGATGCACACCCCCAGCTTCCAGCAGCAGCCTCTGCTGGAGAGCAGGTTCAGACCCCTGGCCCCCTGAGCAGCCACCTCCCTCCTGTAGAACAAAAAAGGAAAAAATAGGAGGAGGAGGTACCTTATCTTAGGAAAACTTGGGTTGGTACTACTCATTTCCTTCCCAAACAGCTCTATTATGGCCTCTGTCCACCTGGGGGTGAGCAGACACTCTTCTTCTTGATGCTAAGTGCACCCTGGGCAGGAATTAATGCTGTGTCCACCTGCAGAAGTTTTATTTCTGTACACTGCCTATCAACAGTATCCTGAGCTACAACCTTCTGCAGAAAAAAAAAAAAAAAAAAAAAGGGTGCAAAGCCTCACTACTCTGATGTGGTGGCATTTTGAGGTGTATCTGGGGAGAGATGTGGGTCCTGTGTCTGCCAAGAAGCATTAATGTATTTTGCATGCAGATGAGCAGAGTGATGTGTCTCCTGGAGGTGCTGATGGGGTTTCAGAGGTCTCTGCTCTGTAGATAGCCCCTTTGCATGGTCTTTTCTTGCACACAAACAGCCATCACCTGGGTGTAATGCCAAATATTTGCAAAAGGGGGGGATCCAGTTGGAAAACAGCAGTCCTGGCTGTCCCTTTACTCCCTGATGGGGACATAGGTTTTTTGAGCTGTGTTTTCATGTCCAAACTAGAGAAATCACTCTCCATTTCGTGTTGGGGTTTCCTTAGTGGCAAAACAGGGATAAGTTTACTGAAATAATGGTCCTGGAATTAGTAGGAATTAGGCTTCTGTCCTTTGCCCCTGCTCTATTGTCCTGGGAAACTGCAAAATCCCTTTGCACCTCAATTCCTCATCTTTAAAAAGGGGATGAATAGTGTTTTCATCTGCCCTTGGAGAACAGCATGGTGCTACTTAAGACTGAGATGCATTGATGGATTTAATTATTAATTTGGGGGGTCATGGAGGTTTGTTGATATGGGCTCTTTGCTTGGGAATTGCAGCCCCCCAGAGATGTAGGAGCATCTGCCCAGCAGCAGTAATGCCCTCGGCCTTCACCTTACAGGTAAGGCTGCAGTGAAATGGAAAATTATTTTTAATGACTGTCTTGGAATGGTTGGAATTACTGTGCCCAAAATAATGGGATGGAGGAGGAAAGGGTTAACATTTCTAGGAAAAATGGGTGTGGGATGTGCTGGGCACTGAGGGTCCTTGTAGGGTATGGGCTGGGTGGCCTGATCTCACCCCTAATGAGGGGAGGAAAAGAGCTTAATTTGAAACCAGGGCTGTGGAGGTTGGGGTGAGAAAAGGGGAGAGAAAACCAAGGGGAGAAGGATGGTGAAGGGAGGGTGGGGGGCCAGAGTCCTGGCCACTCAAATTTCAGGGCTCTCAGGGAAAAGCAGTGCCCTGAACTATTTTCCCAGGCTGTGAGAAGGCATCACAGCTGGCTTCCCCCACCCTGGGACAGGAGGGGAAGTCTGAAGTGGTGCCAAAGTCTTAGTGCTAGTAATGAAAATGGGAGGCAAAGAGGTTATGGTCAGGCTCTCCCTGGCTGGAGCAGAAAGATGAGACTTTCCCTGCGTGCAGCTGCTCACCACATTGCCCAGCCTGGGGAAAAAAACAATGTCAAGAGCCTCTGACAAGTTATCAGCTGTGGTTAAAAGGAGCTGACAAGTGGGGGAGGCAGCTTGGCCAAGCAGACTGTAAATGCAGGTGTTACTGGGGAATTATCACCTTCCCCACAGCCTGGGCAGCAGTAAATCTGCCCTGCTACCAAAGTGGTTGGGGCTGAGGATGCTCAGAGCCAGCAGGGAGTTTTGATCCAGGAATGGGCTTAGGGAGTAGGGAGAAGAGCCCAAACTGTTGTTTAACACAGATCCTAGTCAGGATCCAGAGCCTTGGTGGGCACCTATGTCCTCTGAGGGGCTCAAATCACACCTGTGGTAGAACCCCAGGCAGTTCCCATTTTAGTAACCAAAGCAGAAGGAAAAGACTATTATTTCAACTCTTTCTTCCCACTTTTCTCTTTCCATCTCCAGCCAGTCTCTGCCTCCCAACAGGGAATAAGAAATGCTCTTTATCTACTAGATGTTAAACCACTCTCTTCAGTGACATGCGAGGTGGAGAGCAGGATGGCACCCACGAGGTGTGAGGGCAGGCAGCTTGCCCTTACCCAGCAATATTTTATTCTTGGTGTGGGCTAAACCCTTTGGTTCTTGGTTCTGAGTCACCAGCAGGTCAGTAGATACCAGGTTTTTAGTTGATTTTCCCCCTCCTCCATCACTTCACCCCTCACCTCTCCAAGCCACAAACTTGTGACTTTGCAAGTCCCCAGCACATTTGGCCACAAGACTGCACAACAAGGCTGGAGTCAGCTTCTTGGAGATCAGGCCTGATTTAATCAGCCAATTCCTATTTCTTGGTAGTGTGGAGATGAGCTGGAAGCAGTTTCCTTGGCATGTGTTCAATTTCCTCCTTTGACAGATTTATCCATTTCTAATCCCCTGTTTGCTATCAGGATCTCACCCCAAACCCAGCAGCTGCATGGGCTGCACAGCTCCAGCACCTCCAGGATGGGCAGGGCTGTGCCAAGAGACCTTGGTACCCCCAGTGTCACAGCTGGGGGAATCCTTGCTCCAAAGCAGAGGTGGGTCATGCAGAATGGGTCCCCAGCGTGGTTGGTGCACCCCTTCATCCCCGTCACCCCCTCAGTTTAGTGAATGGCTGCACCCCCTGTGTGCCTCAGGCTTGGCTGGAGTGCCCTGTGCCTGTACCACAGCCCATGCCTGGTGTGGAGGAGCCAGCAGTGGCTCTTGGCATCCCTCAGTGTCAGGATGCAGGCTGGATGAAGCCTTGTGCAACTGGTCTAATGGGAAGTGTCCCTGACCATGCAAGGGGGTTGGATCTTGACGATCTTTAAGGTTCTTTCCAACCCAAACCATTCTATGACTCTGTGCAGGGAGCCCACGTGTCCCAGATCATTCCCAGGGACATGTCCCCACCTCAGCAGTGTCTGCCCCTTGCATGCAAGGGTTTATTCCCTGGGAGAGCTGTTTCCCCAGCACTTATGACTGTTTCCAGCTTTGGAAATCTAATTTCCAGTCAGCAATCCATCAGCCTGACATGGCTGGGCTGTAAAAACCTCCCCGAGGCCTCTTGAATGCTCCTGTTCTCAATAGCTCCTCTTCCTCCTGCAGGGAGGATGCTCACCCGTCAGGGAGAGCTGCTTTGTTCCTGGGCAAGTGTAACCAAAGCCACCAGAGAAATTCCCAGAGAACAGCATCACACAGTGGGACCATGGCCAGGAACAAGCTCCCCAAGGAGAGGGGAAACAAAAGGACCAGGACAAATTTTCTGAAGGTGGAGCTGGGCTGGCTGACTGGGGTTTTGCTTTGCTTTGAGCTGAACTGCAGTGACATTGCTGATGGATTTCACTCCCAGAAGCATTTCCAGGGTAGAGATGCAGGGAGGATTGGAACAGGATGATCCTTAAGGTCCTTTCCAACCCAAACCATCCTATGATCTGTTCACATCTATGTGCAGAGAAGGGGTGACTTGTGCAATTTTAGCTGCAAGTCTGTAAATGCATTGGGAATGTGGGAGCTGAGGGGAGCAGACCTGGCTGGTCTCTGCAGGGCTGGAGCAGTGTGGGAAGGAGTGACCTGCATCCCTGCATCCCTGCATCCCTGCATCCCTGCTTGTGTTGCAGAGCCTCTCAGGAGCACGAGGTTGGTTTGCAGGCTCAGTAGTGATGCTCTGCATGACACCTGCAGCATCAGGTGCTGAGGGCAGATGAGGGGAGACATCACACAAGCAGGATAGCCAGGGCTGCTGCAGAATTGCAGCTCCAAGGACCCAGCACAAAGGGTTAAAGGTGTGTCCAGGCTTCTCTTGTCTCTTCCAGGCAAGCAGAGCAGTGGCTGCCACACCAAGCTTGAGTTTCACAAGCAACTCTGGCTGTAAAATACAATCGTGTCTCCACTGATTGATGGTTCCAGAGAAAACATCAGACAGATAAGCCCAGAGGGGATCACATTTTCAAGGGCACAGCCAGCTGACATCTTCACCACCCCGTCAGCAAACCCAAAGGTGAGCTGGGACCAGTTGTTCACTTGTTTAGCCAGCCAGGGCTGGAGAGAAAGGAGAGTGGAGGGGAACCAGCATCACCCTGGAGATTGCACATCATGGGTCACTTCTTCTGGGCAGCCTCAAGTCACGAGCAGCAGTTTAAGGGAAGGTTTTTGGTACCCAGCCCTGGGCCATAGGAAATATTGCAGGAAACCCTCTTCTCCACCATACCATGCAGCAAACTTGGGCTGCCAGTCAGCCTGCTGTGGAAAACTGCCTTCCCAGTTTTCCCCAGGGCTGTCCCAGTGGTGTTTCCAGCAGCTGTACTGGTAGCTGAGTCCAGGTGTATAATCTATGAGAGTCTGGAACACAAGACTCATAAGAAGTAGCTGAGGGAATTGAGATTATTTTGTCTAAAGAAGGGGAGGCTGAGGGGAGACTCACTCCAGGGACGTGTTGACCCAGCAAATCCCTCTGAGAGCCCAAAATACACGAATCCTGTTGCCTACAAGCTCCCAGACTCCACCGTTCACTTTTAGACTGGGATCTCCTTTGCTTGCATTGGTCGACCCTCCCCAGGCTGCAGACTGAGGACCCACAGACCATCCCCACAGCCTCCCAGCACACACCAGTTGCCCATGGAGGGGGCACTGGTTTCCCTGCAGACACCCCATAGCTTGGTCTGCTCCAGGCTGAGCCCTTCCCTTTCCCACCAACTGGTGCTCTGGGTTGGTTTCCCACCCCTGGGCACCTCCAACCCCTCCTCCTGGCACCCCTAGTTTTTGGGGTGTCTCATTTTCATGGGTTTGGGGATAAAAAAAGGGAGTGGGGAGCTGCTGGAAGGGTTGATCTCCCGTTGATTAAATGTTTTGGATGGCACCAGGAGATGATGCGGGGAAAATCGATTGTCCCCGGCGGTTTTGCCCGCCTGGCACTGTGAAGCAGGCACTGAAATGTCAGGTTTGTGATCTCAAATCAGCACGATGCTGGGTGAGGGTTAAAAAAAAAAAAACAACAAACCAACCAACCACAAAACAAAACAAAAAAATCCCAAAGAGTGAGCTGGGGAAGAAAAATTTTAAATAAAAAGCAAGGCCAGAGCAGGGCTGTCTCTGATAATATTTGTAATTGGTATGGGTGGGGGGGGAAGAAAAATATGCAGAAGGAAACTGCTGTTTGTGAAGTAATTTTCTGGGTGCTGTGTACACACAGATGCCTTATCGCTGAAGGATGAAACATAGCAGCTGAGATGATACTGCAGATACATTTTAAGCACCAAAAAAGGGGTTGGGGAAAGGGGGGGGATGTGCTGCAGAACCGGGAGGGGGAATTGCTGTGCAGGGAGGGTGCTGAGCCCAGGGGGGTTGTTTTGTAGGGATAGGAGCAGGATTTTAGGGGATAACCCCCTCCCAGGAGTGGGTTGATGGGTGCAGGTGGCCTCTGGGTGTGAAGAAGTGGTGGTGGCAGGGAAAAGCATCTCTCCATGTGGCAGCAGGGATGAGGTTCACACTTTGCTTGGGTCTGGAGGCACAGGAGGACGATGCTGATGTGGTACTGGGGGGGTGGCTGTGGAGATGTTGCTGTTTGCAGGATGATCCCCACGCCCCAGGTGCAAGGGATGGATGATGAGCTCTTTCTGACCACCACAGAGCAGGGTCCATCCTTGGGATGGGCTGAACCAGCCTGGAGCAGATCGGGGAGTGCTGGCACCGTCCTTCCCATCAGCTCCAATCCCATGGCACTGGGGCTGTGCCAGCCTCCTGGATCGAGGTGGAAAACTGGGCCTCATCCTTGCCCTGGTTTCTCCCCAACTCTCATGGGGTGCTTTGCCCATGCCAAGGGGGGTTGGAGGCTGCAGCTGGCAGGGGGAAGGCTGCGAGGGAGCCACTTGGCAGATGGAAACGTTTCCTCTTAATCCCAAGCTACCCTGGGCCAACTTTGCTGCCGTTCCCTATTGCTGCCAGAACCCCCCCTTTATTGGACTTTCCAGCCAACCCCCAGGCCGTCAGACAACAGGCAGTAATTTATCTCCTGTTGGGGCTTCCCCGGAGAGCTGGAGGAGGAGAGAGGAGCCGAGCAGGGCCCTGCTGGCTGCCTTCACCTGTTCCTCTTCTCAAGCAGCCTGGCTCCAAAATAATTCAGGCTCCCAGACAAGCCCTCCCTAGGGTAAACTGAGAAACTGAGC
Source organism: Florisuga fusca (assembly GCA_038090715.1). Taxonomy (NCBI): domain Eukaryota; kingdom Metazoa; phylum Chordata; class Aves; order Apodiformes; family Trochilidae; genus Florisuga; species Florisuga fusca. The sequence goes on from JAAWXA010000039.1 coordinate 924,887, forward strand.
TAGGTATGTCCCTCACCCCCCTGCCAAAGCTGCCCCGAGGCCAAGCCGTGCCCCGGAGGGTTGGGGAAGAGGCACCCAAACCTGGGAGGAAGGGAACCTGGTGTCCTGGGATGCCCTGGGGAGAAGGGTGCTCCCTTCCCCGGGGGTGCATTCCCCCCCTTTGAAGGGTTTGGTGGTCGTGCAAAGCAGATGGGGGGATCGTGGAGGGTCTCACTGCCTCCTGGGCTTTGCTTTCCCCGGGTTTTTCCTGGCCCCAAGGAGGGGTTTTCACATCTTCCTAGCCCAGGGCTGTAAGTCCCGTCTTTATTTGTTTTAGCTGGAAGCTGACATCCCGTGGTATTCTCATGACTCCAGGGGCTTTAGCAAAAATGTTAAATACTAGAAGACTCTCTGTAATTTCGCAGAGAATTTCCAGCATTGTTTGGAAGGGAAGGGGAGTGCAGGCACTTGCTGCAGCTCCCAAAACCCCAGTTTGTTTGTTGAACGGGACCGACCTGCCCGAACCCTCTCCCCTTGCTCGCCGGTCCGTGTTTCTTTCCTCATTTTCTCCCGTCCCCACTGTGGGAAAATCCGGCTCTGCAGCTGAACCCTGGCGCTCCCTCCATTCTCCCCACCAGTTCCTCCCAGTCCCAAGCCCCCCGGGATGCACGATCCCAGTCCGGCAGCTCGGTGGGAGCTGTTTGGTGGTTGCTGGTTGGGGGCTGTTGGTTTTCCCTGTCTGAAGCGAGGGAGTGAAGACCCCCATCTGCCGCCCGGTCCTGGCACTGCAAACATCTCCTCCCGCACTCCTCGGGTTTCCTCTCCTCTCCCAAAGCCAGGAAGCACCCAAGAGGCAGGAGAGGAGAAGCCTTAGGCAGAAATGGCGAGAAGGGAGGAATAATATGAAGCAGAAAGAGAGAAAAGCCCAGCGAGGGGGTCTCCATCCCCACAGAACTCCATCTCAGCATTTCTTGGTCTCTCCCCCACATCTTCTTTTTTTTCTCTTGGCATTTCCCTCAGCCCTGATCTCCCTTCTCCTCCTTATAATTTTTTTCAAGGGGTGGAAAAATAGAAGGGCTGTGCCCTGGAATTCAGCCCCTGGAGGTTGAGTAGGTGATGCCCCAGGAGTCTAAAGCTCTGCACGGGGAGGGAATGGTTGGGGGTGTCTGATTCCAGGGGTTGCTGCCTCTGTGCTGGGCACAGGTACCCCGAGCACAGCAGCATCACAGCTGGGGGGGTCGAGAGGGGCTGCAGGGAGAGGAGGGGGATATTCCACACAGACACCCCCTCACCAGCACCGTGGGTACCAACAGGTTGAGGAGTTTTCCAGAGCTCAAGGGGGTTTGTAAAGCTGGGGTTTGCCTTGAGCCTGTGTTTAAAGCTCAGATATTCCCTTTATCCCATAACCATTCCCTTCATAGCTGTGTTGTGAGTTTCTTCTCACTTCTCCTTTGGAAAGCAGGTGAAACACCTCCTCCCCAAATTCAGAAGCACTCTCTCCCCCCCACCCCTTTGGCACCAGCAAAAGGTTAAAAGCAGCCTCTTGGGCTGTTTAGTGCTTGGTCTCCAGCCTGAAACCCTGCCTGGGCAGGACAGCCCTAGGAACATTGTATTTAGGATTTCTAGGAGAAAATCAGGCAGGCTGGGAAAGGAGGGAGCCCTAAATAGTTCTCCCAAACCAGGTCACTGCAAGGGGGCTCAGGGCTGCAGCCTCTGACCAACCTTCAGGTGTGGAAAGGGGCACCAGGTACTGGCTGGGCAGGGGCAGCAGATGGAACTGGGTGTCATCAGAGGGGAAAATCTGCCACTTCCCAGAGTAAACCTGGCTCAGGGTCCCCTCCAGCTCCCAGGATGAGGATCCCAGCTCTTTGGGAGGTGGTGGGGGCTGCCAAGAGCCAGGGCAGCTCCTGCTGTGTGTGGGAATGGGATTGACTCCCTACCGAAGATGCTCAAAACCTGTTTCCTCTCTTTACTGGGATTATGCAGAGCCCCTGGTCCCTCCCCAGGCCCTTTTCCTCATCCCTCCCACCCTGCAGATTGTTTTCCCCATCCTATGTCAGGCAGAGCAGTCCAGGAGCATCTGAGCAGTCAGAGGAGTGCCCAGGGGTCTGCTGGGGGGTTTGGGGGGGAGAGGGGGTCCCCCACCTCTCCCCAACACCTACTGAAGCGTTTATCAGCTTCAAAAAGCCAACTGTTTCAATTGCATTAGGGGACTGATTTAGAGTCACAAAAGCCATGAAATTCAGAGTTAAGGCTAAAAAAAAAATCCGCTTGACATTCTGGCCTTAAGTCATAAGAGGTGTGAGGAGCAGCTCAGTGGAGAGTGCTGGGCTCTGGGCATCACCTGGCTGCTGGGGGGGAGTGGGACAGATCCCCCCCAGGAGACTTAAATAAGTGAGGGACCAGGCTGGAAAGGTTTGGGAGAGGTCCTGGGGGGGGGGTTATCCCAAGGTGTGTGGCAGGAGGTGATCTGGCTGAATGGGGCATGGCTGTGGTTCCCCATGGATGATCCTCTGGGAGGACAGGGTGGTGGGTCAGGTCCCCTCCTTCCTGCTGTGGGGCTGGGAGGGGTTTTGGGGCTGAACTGGGCCCCCCCCATGCACAGCACAAGGGTATTTTGTAACAACACAGTGAATTAGGCACCTGCTGCTTTGTTCCCACCCTCGTGCAATGGGAGTGCCTTATTTTCACCAGGAAATAAAACTGTCCAGTTTTTTGTTTGTTTGCTTGTTTCTTTTTTCTCTTTAGGATGAGTGTATGGTGCAGAGGCCACCCAAAGGCTGATTTTTGGGGGGGATGGAGGTGGGGGCTCTGCAATGTGACCTTGTGTGCAATAGCTGTGGCAGCCCGGGTGCCCTGGTTTGGCTGCTACAGATGAGAGCAGAGGGGGCTTTTTTTTAAGAATTAATCAGTATATCCAAGGTATACAGCAGGATACAGCAGTAGGAAGGGGAGGACCTGCAGGTGAGACCCCACACTGAAGAGAAGCAGAAGCAGCAGGTTTGGGGAGTGTCTTATTGTCCCCATCTTACCACACTGCATGCACTAAAGGTACTGAATGCACACAATCCAGCTCTCTGTTTGGCAACAATTTGAAGAAATAATTCAGAAAAGAAAGGGCTGGGTTTTGTTTTGATGTTGGGTGGGGTTTTTTTTGATTGATTGTTTGTATTTTTGGGGTTTTTTTTGTTGTTGTTGTTGTTTTTTCATTTCTTTTATTGCATATTTTCTCAGACCAGGATTCACAGGAGCTCCTTCTTGACCTGCATGCTGAGCACCAGCTCAGGCACAGACAGGATCAATACTTAATGCTTATTACAACAACCTGAACAGGTTCCCTGCTCTATCTGCAAATCCTGATAATTGGAACAGTATTAATTGCAGGTGTTACAAATGTATAAATTTAGAAATTGGAAATGAGCCTGGGAGGATGCAAGAATTTGTGGCTAAGATCCCTTTTCCTGTTCTGCATTTCAGGACTCTCCCAGTGAGAAGCTGCTGATGGAGGGGCAGAGCCCAGGTGGGTGACAGCCACCAGATACCACCAAGGTCAGAACTGATTTAACTTCTTGCAGAGCCTCAGAAATGGGACCGTGTTGGGGAGCAGCTCCCCAGGACAGGGGAGTCCTGGTTAGAGCACAACAAGCTGGGAAATTCATCTTGCTCTAATTATTGCAGAGCTCAGCTCCCCCACCACCTCCTATTACTACTCAAGTTCCATCTAGGAAGGGCACGAGGTGCTGGAGCCACCTGAAGAGCTGATGGAGGAATTTTCCCATTATTGAAACACCTTCCCTTCAAAACCTTTCTGCTTCCTTCCAGTGGACACACAGGGCTCATTGGAGCAGTGGAAACAGCTGATGACAGGAAGCACCAGACATCACCCAACCTCAGCCCTGGCAGTGGAAGGGGACCCCCAGGAGTTGTGTCTGCTCCATCTGCCCCTGTCTGAGCACACCCCAACCCTATCTACAAGGTAACCCTGCTCGGTGGCTTCAGAGGGGTGAGAGGATTAAACGTATTTCTAAGCACACCACTCCCACAGCTGCCCTCCCCCAGCACAGCACATCTCCTCCTACATCAAAAAAGCCTTTGGGGGTGCTGGAGGCTTTCTCTTGCTCTGCAATGGGTAAAATCCAGCTCAGGGCTCTCCCCATGTGATCTCTGGTTTAACCCAAGGCAGCTTCCCACAGCTCCTGGGAAGGCTGGCAGGGGCAGCCCTTAACTCCCAGTGGCTGCTACAAGTGCAGCTCATGCTCCATGGGGTACAGAGGGGACAGAGCAGGGGAGGAGGTGTCTCTTTGCAGGGGACTAGGACAGCCCCTTAATGCTCCTCTCCCCTTTTAATTCCAACACTCTCAGCCCCATCGAGAGAGAACTGCGTTGGACCAGTTGGGATGGACACAACAGGAGGAAAAGGGAAAAACTCCAGGTTTTTCTGCAACCACCCCTTAATTCAAGCCCTCAGCATGTTTCCAAGATGAAGAAAACCACGAGTGAATCTCTGTTCAGAGTTAACAATTTAATAATCAATTAATTTTTTTATTTTTTTTTTTTTAAATAAAACCTAAGCCTGTCAGGCTGGAGATCAGTAGATTGAAGTGCTCTAGGAGGCTGCAGCTGTGAGGGCACTCTGTGGGGAGGGTCTCACTGCATGTAGGGGTAGCGCCAGTCCCGCAGCGGCGCGTGGGTCTCCTTGATGGCCTGGGGGGACGTCCAGCGCAGGATGTAGTGAGGGCCCCCGGGTTTGTCATTGGTACCTGGGACAGCAGGGAAGGAAAGGACTTGGCTGGAGAAGGGGATGTGGCTGAGGGGCTGGCAGGGAGGAGTGTCTGCTGGGTCTCACCTGAGACACGGGAGCCCCCGAAGGGCTGCTGGGCCACCACGGCGCCGGTGGATTTGTCGTTGATGTAGAAATTGCCGGCGGCGTTGCGGAGCAGCGCCCGCGCCTCCTCGATGATTCTCCTGAGGGACAGAGATGGCTGCAGCTTGTGAGGAGGACTCTGCACCCTTCTGCAGTCATTAAAATTGTGAAAAAAAAAACAAAACAAAAAAACCAACCCAAAACCCCAAACCCCCCCGTGTCTGCGTCTCCTCGCACACGTTCCCAGCACTGCGCGTCGGTTCCCGCACAATGCCCTCAGTCACCTGTGTGTGTTTGTGTGTTTCAAACTAATTAAATTATTCACATTTCTGTTTTCTTTTCATAGAGTCACAGAATGTCAGGTCAAGGATCATCAGGTCCAACCCTTCAAATATTATTGTTGATGCTGTTATCTCAGCACCCACTGAGCTGAAACTTCAAACTTTCCAAAGGGGAGGAATCCACCACCCCTGGAGACCATTCCAATTCCCTCCTGTGTCCAGTGGGAATCTCCCCAGGAGTAACTTGTGCCCACTGCCCTTGTCTTGTCCATGGGACTCCTTTTAAGTAGAGAGTCTCCATCTGCTTTGTAGCCTTTATAGCTTCTTTGTTGTTTTTAGTTTGTTTTATTGTATTTAAGTTTTATTGTTAGAAAATGAACATGACTTAATTGAAGGGTGGTTCCTCCTAGTGTCACACAGCTCTTGGCCCTCCTCCTCTTAAGAGGGTTGGGGGTGTATCCTCCTGGATGCTCCAAATGTCACCACTGGAATAGTTTCTCACCCAAAAAAGCCTTTTTGGTCTTAGAAATTTTATTAGATGCATCCCCTTCCCTCTTCAGCGGGAGGAGGGTGGGAAATGGTTTCTCTCCTCCTCACCCAGCGCAGGGCTCTGGACAGAAGCCAGGGGGATGTCCCATCCCAGGAGGGGAATATGGTCCTGGCTGCCCGGGGATGGATTTTTGGCACTTACTTCTCCCGGGCGAAGATCGCCCCCGTGAGGCCGTAGGGGGTGGTGGTGTCGATGAGCTCCAGCACCTCCTTGTACCGCGCCTCCGGGTACACATACACCGTGAGGATGGGCCCAAAAATTTCCTGTACAGAAAAAATAACACAAAACACAACCAACCAAACAAACCCCAATTAAAGCACTGGGGGGGAGAGAGCCTACAAAAAAAAAAGAGGTGAGTGCTTCAGCACCTGAGCTGTTAGAACTGTGACAAAAAGGAACATCCCTGCGCTGCCGTACGCCTCGGGGCCAGGGCTCCTGTGACAGGGCTTTACAGCCCATTTTCCCACTCATCCTGCCCCCTCCCCACCAGCTGCTCTCTCACCTCCTTCATGATGGGGTCCTGGGGGTCTTTGCTCTCCACGATGCACGGCTCAACAAAGTACCCAACACTGTCATCACAGCCCCCTCCTGCCAGGATGGTGAGGTTGGGAGACTGCTTGGCATGCTGGAGCCATTTCTTTATCCGTGCAAAAGACTGAGAAAAGGAAATCATAATTAAAAAGAGACTGGGTTTAGGGCAGGTGGTGTCTAAAAGGAGGTCTGAGAATGCCCTTTCGGGGTTACACTGCTCAGGGTGCTCTGCTGGGAGATGGAAATAAAGTCCTGAGTGCTGAACTTAAGTCTGAAATAATTTCTCAGCAAAATAACCCACTTTTCAAGAGGGGCAGTGACTAAGGCATGCAATCTCCAGAAGGGAGCAAAGGAGGGCTCTGACTGATCACTGATGTTCATACTCAAGCTATAAAAAAAAAAAACACAACAAAAAAAACCCCCAAACCACTTAACCAACACTTAATTAAGTGTGGTGTTACCTTCTCACACGAGTAGAACCAGGAGAGAGGACCTCACCTTGTCATCAATCACTGCAGAGAAAAACGTCCCAAAGTCCTGGACGGGCTGTGAGAAGGCAGAAAAGAGCCCAAGTAAGTACAGACTGTGCTAAAAAGCTAGCTCTGAAATGAGGAGGAGCTGAAATTCCCGGAATCACACTCCCCCCCTGCTCCAAACACACCGAGGTTTCAATTAGTCTGCAGCATTCAGCGCCTTGCACAATCCTTCCTGCAGACACTGGCTACAAGTTAATTTCTAATCACCAAAAAAAAGATGAAGGGGGGGACGGAGGGACGGAGGGGCGGTGGTGGGGAGAAGCAGTGGATGAAAAGCCGGGTTCAATAGGAATTAGTAGCCAGTTACCGCAGTCTCTAATCCCATCAACCACCCGCTGAGCCGCAAAGCCCTTCAGCAGCCCGGCAGCTCCGCTCACGTCTCCCACTTTGATCTTCCCGTGCTCCTCCAGCAGCTTCGCTTTGATCTGGGGCCACAGCGAGTCCGGGGTGTAGAGCCGGGAGCAGGCTGAGCATTTTTGGCCGCCGTACTCGAAGGCTGCGCGCAAGGTCCCGTTCACGGCGCTGAGCAGGTCGGCGGAGCTGTGCACCAGGTGGAAGTTCTTCCCCCCACACTCTGGTGCGGGAGAAAGGAGGGAAAGGGACACGGGAGGAGGAGTTGTCAGGGCTGTGCTGGCTCCACAAGCCACGGCCAGGACCCTCGCGAGGGGCTCAGCCGAGCTCCCCCTGCCTGGTCCCTGGTCCCTGGTCCTGTGGGGAATGGGGACAGTGCCCCAATCCCAGGGATGTGGCCTGGAGCTGGAGCGTGGTGACAAAACTAATGGAAAAGGGACTGAGCTCAGTTCCCATACTCAGTGTGGAGGCTCTGCAACCCCAGAACATCACCACCCCCCACCCCAGCACCCCCTCCTCACCACCAGAGCCCACCCTGTGCCACAGGCTCTCCAGGTGGACAGGACACAACATACTGTGTCACCAGGACAGGAATCCTGGCCACCACTTCAGTTGCTCCTCCAGCAGAGGAGACACTAAACCCCCCCCCTCCTGGGTGGTGCTGGAAGGGGCAGTCACCTCCAGCCAGGCGTGGGAAGTTGCGGTAGCGATCCAGGTTTTGGGACACCTGCTTCCAGAGCAGCTTGAACGTCCTGGAAGAGAAAGGAGGAGCTGGTTAGTGTTCTCTGGCCTTGGCACAGGGGTGAAAATGCTTGGAAAATTGCACATGTGGGTGATGTGCCCAGCTGAGAGGAACCCCAGCAAAGCCCTGTGGCCATCCCTGAGAGAACGAATGTCCTGCAAGTGGGGAGGAGATGCCAGTGTGAGACCCTCCCTGGTCTCACAGCACTACACCACCTCAGGGTTTTAAAAACAAGGACCTGATGCAGTGCCACGGGGAAGAAACAGGAGCGAGCACCCAGCAGAATTTTCTGCTCTTTCCCTCTCCCTCCTTCCTCTCAGCCCTTACAGTGACAAAACCCTTGGCTGCAAAACAATAAAAATGCTAATGACCTCCCCGGGGGGCTCAGCCACTGACTCTGGTTTATGAGCTTCCCACCTCTACAGCAGGGTGCTCAGCAGACCATGTCCTTACACGGTGGAGCAGGGTCCCCAGGTTTAACAGCCCATTGGGGGCTACTGGGCCCTCAGTGTGGTCAACTCACACTCAGTGTGGCCAGCACACCCACAAGTGTGGCCAGCACACCCCCCATACTGGCAGAGCACGAGTCTGCAAACTCTGCCAGCACAGTGCAGCTCACCAAGCCACACACAGCACCCCTGGGTTGGGAGGGACCTTAAATCCCCCCCAGTGCCCCCCCTGCCATGGGCAGGGACNTCACCGGCAGTGTGCAGTATGTGGGGAGAGGGGAAAGGAGCTGCTGGGTGGTGGTCAGCCTGGAGAAGAGAAGGCTGCAATGGGGAGAGCTTAGAGCACCTTCCAGTGCCTGAAGGGGCTCCAGGAAAGCTGGGGAGGGTCTTGGGACAAGGGCCTGGAGGGATGGGATGAGGGGGAATGGCTTTGACCTGGGAGAGGGGAGAGTGAGGTTGGAGATGGGGAAGAAATTGTTTGGTGTGAGGGTGCTGAGCCCCTGGCCCAGGTTTCCCAGAGAAGCTGTGGCTGCCCCATCCCTCCAGGCCCTTGTCCCCAGTCCCTCCCCAGCTTTCCTGGAGCCCCTTCAGGCACTGGAAGGTGCTCTAAGGTCTCCCCATTGCAGCCTTCTCTTCTCCAGGCTGACCACCACCCAGCAGCTCCTTTCCCCTCTCCCCACATACTGCACACTGCCGGTGAAGTTCAGCCCACAGAAGTGCTCAGAGCTTGTCACAGTGTCACCAAACACGGGCCCATCAGCTGGCACAAACTGCACAATGTTGGGAGGGAGCCCAGCTTCAAGGAGGATCTTGTAGACAGCATAGCTGGAGAGCAGGGCAGTGTCACTGGGCTTCCACAGGACCACGTTTCCCTGGGGGAGAGGAGAGAGCTCACAGGGGAAGGCTGCAGCCCAGACATGGGGCTGCAATGCTGCAATGCTCGGGCAAAAGGCTGTCCCACAGCAGATGGGAGAGGAGCAATGGCACCTCTGGGTGATTCACACCTACCTGGTACCCCAAGCATTGGTTTGGCAAAGGTCTGTGACTGCCCTGATTAGCTGAAGGCACAAAGATCTTCCCTCTCACCCCCCACAGTGGCTGTACCAGCCCTTTGCCCTCTCCCTTTTTCCCCGTGAGGACAGTCAGACATTGGAATGGTCTCACATGGGAAGTGGTGGATTCCCCCACTTTGGAAAGTTTTAAATCTCAGCTGGATGGGGTGCTGAGCCACCTCACATCAATAATATCAGAAGGACTGGACGAGGTGATCCTTGAGGTCCCTTCCAACCTGACAATCTATGATTCTGATTCTATGATTCCCTTGCTGGGGACAAAGTTTTTTTGCCTTCCCTAAAGAGCTGTGAAACCAAAACCTGTTTTAAAACTCAGACCTGTGTTATGTCTCAGGAGTCACTGGGGTCTGCACATGCCCCATGGGTGCCAGCCACAGCTGTGAGCCTAAACCCAGCACCTGGATGAACCAGGCACAAGCAAAGAGCCCAGTGATGGAAACCCCAGTGCTCCCAGGCTGCAGGGACACCTCACCCTCTGGCTCTGTGCCACAGGGGCTCAGTGACCTCTCCTGGGTCACTGTCACAATGCTTGGTCCCCACTGCACATGACCCTGCAATGGGGTCACAGCCCCGGGGGGAGCAGGAGGGGGACTTTTGGACTCTGTCTCAACCAGGCACCTGCATTCCAGGGACTTGCAGTGCAGCCAAAGCTCCTTCCTGGCCTCCTTTAATCCTTCCACTCCAAACAGAGAAAACAAAACCACACTCTGGAGAGAAAAAAAAAAAATCTCCAAGCAATTGGGAAATAAAAAGTGGGGCCAGAGCAGGAGGCAGCCCAGACACTGGGGCTCTGGTCCTGAGGAAATCCCACTCCCCACCCTGCCATGGCATTTACCACCTTCATCTCTCCAGATATTCAGGCAAGAACAGTGTTTAAGCCCCTGAGCAGAGCACTGTGGGCTAAAACACTGGGGCTTTAATTAATATCCATCTAGTTTGTACCATTTGCTCCTAAATTTAACTCCAGGTATCACCTGCTGCTGAGCCTTTCATGTCCCCTGCTGCCATCCTGCTCCTCTTTGCCCCAGGGTGAGCAGGGGGATCTCCCTGCCCTGAAGCAGCCTGGTGGGAACGTCATGTTGGAAGGAGAGGGGGACACACTGCCCAAAACAGCTCACTCAGAGCTGCCAGCATGGCCTTGTCCCATCTCAGCAAGGTTCAGCCACTCTGGGATGAGTTTATCACCAAATGCCCCAAAGCCAAGGCCCTTCCTTGGATCCTGGATCCAGAAAAACTTCCCAGCTCCACCTGAGCTTCACCCTCTTTTTTTCTTCTCCCCACTGAAAAGGGAGAGGTTCAGATGCTTCACCTTAAATACAGCTTCAAATTGTGATGTCACTAAACTAAAAGCTTAGTGTTCCCCCTTACTGCAGCCCCTACCACCCCCAGCACAGGACACTACTGCTGCAGGGACCCTCCTTGGTGCTAAGATGAAATCTCAGAGAATCAGTAAAGACCTCAGACAAGTTTTGTAATTTCTTGGGGTTTTTTTTCCTAGTTCAATAATAAATCAATTAATCCTCACCCAAATTCATCAGGTTATTGCAGTTTCTCCCCAGAAACCCACCCTGCAAAGGCAGCTGCTCTATGGACATGTTGGGGTGGACACATAAAGATGCTATTGTCCAAAACAGCACCATTGCTATGCACCATTGCTTTTTGCACCATTTTTCAAGTCTGCCATGATCTCCAGCCACCCAATTCTGTGCTAAATCCCAGGGCCATGACCTGCTCTCTTCTGTGTTCAGCCTAACACACCCACTGTACCCAAAAAGTGTCCTCCAAGAGGAGCCTCAGCAACTACAAACTGACCTCCCCACTGTCCCACAGCATCCCTGACCTTCTCTCCAGCTCAAACCCCATCCAGAAGTGATGAGACACCTTGCATCAGCATAAAACCCCCAGAACAGAAGGTTTGGGCAGTTTTTCCTCTTCCAACACTTCCCTCATAACACCTGACCACCAGTGGACAGGCCTAAGCCACCAGAATACTTAATTGTAATCAGACATCTGAGTCTAATTGCAAGGCAGCTGACTGAACCCAAGGGGACCAGAAGCAGAGCACCACGTGTGTCCTATGGAATCAGAGGACCAGGGAGCCTGAATTTTCTCCTTGTGGATCCTAAATCAGGCAAATGGCAGCCTCAGAGAGAGTGGGTTCCCTTCACAGCCTTCCCCCACCCCACCCCACTCACCATCAATGCTGGAGCCCCTGCCAGGTTGCCACCAATTGCTGTGAAGTTGAAAGGGGACACAGCTGCCACGAAACCCTGCAAAGGGGGAGGGGAGAGGGGGTGGTTGCTCTTAAATCATAGAATCACGGAAGAGGTTGGGTTGCAGGGACCTTAAAGCCCCCCCAGTGCCCCCCTGCCATGGGCAGGGACACCTCCCACCAGCCCAGGGTGCTCCAAGCCCCATCCAACCTTCAACACTGCCAGGGATGGGGCAGCCACAGCTTCTCTGGGAAACCTGGGCCAGGGGCTCAGCACCCTCACACCAAACAATTTCTTCCCCATCTCCAACCTCACTCTCCCCTCTCCCAGGTCAAAGCCATTCCCCCTCATCCCATCCCTCCAGGCCCTTGTCCCCAGTCCCTCCCCAGCTTTCCTGGAGCCCCTTCAGGCACTGGAAGGTGCTCTAAGGTCTCCCCATTGCAGCCTTCACTTCTCCATCTTCTTCCACTGACCAGGACACCACAGCTGAGGGGTAAAGCCAAAAAGGGAGCAGGGGGACAGCCCCAGGCCTTCTCCTCACCTCCAGCCCCCGGTAGACCATGCTGTTGGTGCTGATGTCCAGGCTGATGGGCTGGCTCTGCTCCAGCTCCAGGGCATACTTGGCATTGAATCTGAAGAAGTCGATCAGCTCCGCAGCAGCATCGATCTCTGCCTGGATGACGGTTTTGCCCTGTGTTGGGAGAAGTCACCTCAAATAAAAGGTGTGTGTGGGGGTGGGGAATGCAGCAGCCCTGAGGTGAGAAGCATCTCTCTCACACAGGCCACGTGCTGGCTTCCCAAAGGTGTGGCCTCCTGCAAGCCCCCATCCCACCACCTCTCCTCTGGGGGCAAACACAGCCTGTGCCTGTGCCAGGGGATGTCACATCCACCCCAGGTGTCCCCACAGCCCCCCAGTGCCTCCCCTGGGACAGCCAGAGTGATTCCCTGATAACTGCACCCATCAAATCAGTTGATCCTGTTCCCAGAAGGTATGAGGGCTGCCAGGTTTGCCTCCCTTCTTTCTCAGCAAAGTGGCAAGGACTGGATTTAGGATCAGCCCTCACAGCCCAGGTACAAGCACTTCTACCATCACAGCCATTCCCGATGCCAAGAAATACCCTGGCAGCTCTTCCTGCCCTGCTTCTCTGGCTCCTGGTTCCCTAAATTGCCTCCTGTTCACCCCATCTACCTGCTGGGTCAATCCTGCACCTCTCTTACCTGCCCAATCATGGTTTTGGCCAGCACTTCTGCTCGCCTCGGGCCACTCAGCATGTCAGCTGCCTTCAGGAAGATCTGAGCTCTGTCCTGGACAGGTTTTAGGTCCCATTCCTTCCTGGCTGCCAAGGCAGCATTAATGGCTTTGTTAATGAGCTCCTAGAGAAGGGCAAAGACAGTTAAGGAGGAAGCCACCACCTCTCCAGCACCAGGCTGGAAGAAAAAGCTCCCAGGCACAAACCACAGCACTCAGCTTCCCGTTACAACCCCACATTTCCAGCTCCTGGTGCCAGTTTGCTGCAGGACACCTGGGAGTTGGAAAGCCACCATCCACCCCCAGAACCTCCCTGCTCAGAATCTGACCATCAATTTGTGTTCCATGCAGATTTCTCACCAGCAATCATACAACAAACTTTACAACCCTGCTGGCTAAACCCAGGCAAAATGCTGCTGCTTCCTCCCCCCAAAACATGAAAGGAAGAGGGAGGGCAGAGAGGCGTGCTCACCTTGTCAGCATAGCAGTACTTGGCCACCCGGTGTGCATGATTAAATGGCTGAAAAGAGAAGAAAAACCTCACAGTTACCAGTTGGGCAAGCCTGTCTCCTGTCTGGGACATCCCCCTGCTCTGTTTTCACTTAAAAAGAAGTTTTCCCCAAACTCACCGAGCGCTGGTACCGCACTGTGGATGTCCACACCTCTTCTCCCCCAACCACACATGGGATGGCTTCAGTCTTGCCCTTCAAGTCTGCCAGTGCCTAAATGAGAGGAGAGCACCTTGGTGGGCACACACAGACCTCCACCAGCCACCCACCCCCCCATCCTTCCTCCCACCTGTCCCACCAGCAAAGGAATCCCAGGATCAGGCTTCCTGGGGTCCCCTGGGCTGGGGGGATGGGGACAGGAGCCACAACTCCAGCTGTCCCCAGAGGGAAGGAGCTGGGCTGGGCACGATACGATGTGTGTGTCCCCTAGGAAGGAACCTGGTGATGCTGTAGGACCTTAAAGCCCCCCAAAGCCCCATCCCCTGGGGGGTACCTTCTGAAGTGCTGCTCGCTCGGGGCTCCCCGGCTTAAACTCGAGGATGGGTTCGTTGGTGACCCGGAGTGCTGAGTGGTGCTGCCACCTCCTCCTGGGATTGGAGCAAAAGGGACACTGAAACCCCCGCACCCCGCACCCCAAGCTCCAGGCGTTTCCTGGCTCCAGGCGTTGTGTCCCGCACCGCGACCCGCACCCCGGCTCCAGCCCCGCGGATGAGGGCGACGGAGCCAGGAGCCGAGGCTTAGACGAGGCTCCCAACTCTTCACTCTCCCCGAGGTGTCAGAAAAGGGAATTTACAGATCAGGGAAAGCTCCGAATCGATCGGGTTTGTCCCCACGCCCCCGGCAAAGTCCACGGGGGGGCTCTGCCCGCTGCTCCCCCGCAGAGCCGGGACACACATTTTCTAATGTAAACTGCCCGGGCGGAGATATTCCCCACAAAAAAAATGGGAAAACAAAACAAAACAAAACAAAAACAACCAAAACACACAAGGAAAGGGAAGGAGACGGCGCTTGGCAGCGAGGAAGGTGCCGGGGGAGGAGGACGGGGCGGGCTGGGCCAGCGGAAGAGAATAAAGGCGAGGGANCTGCGCTCCGGACAATTAACAACTCAGCGATGGAAATAATGAATTAATGAATTAATGAATTAATAACCTCGTGACAACAGCAACCCCAGCGCGGCCCCGGGACCGGGAGAGAAAAGCTGAGGGGAGGGGGGGGGGTCCTGCCTTTGAGGGGTGGAAAATGGAAAATAAAGAGAGTTTGAACCCAAAATGGAACCCATGGAAAATAAGATTACAGCATGGCACGGAGTCTGCCCAGCAGGCTGCTGGTGCTTTTAGTGAGAAATATTAAAACTGCAAAATACGGACTTTTGACAAGACTGTCTAAGCCGCAGAATGAGCAGATTTGGTTTGATTGCCCCAAAAGAGGCTCCGTTCCCAAAGTTTTATGATCCAGCCCCCTTAGGAAATGGGTTTAAGTCTGTACTGGACAATAAATCCATGGGGAGAGGAGGAAGCTGGGTTTTACAGGAGTTGATTTTATTTCTACGATTTCTTTAAAAGTGGCACCCGATACCCTCCGGAGGGTTCTGGGACCCCCAGCTCACTTGGGCCAAAGTGTCCCCTCCCCATTCCCCAGCAGCTTTTCCTTTAAAAGTGTTTCCCACTCCCCAAAAAAGTGAACGCAGACAAACAGGAACCAGGAGTTTGGCATTTATTTTATAGTGGTTTTTGTTGTCTTTTTTCTCCCCTCGTGACCAGAAGGGCTGTAACCCGTTTTCATCACCAAGGCCCTGCACACCCCGGAGCTGGGATCCAGGACTGAGTGTGAAGGATGAACCACCCCAGAGGGGCTGAGGACGGATGGAAGCAGAGCTGGAAGGAGTGGGTGAGGTTGGTTTTGGCACTAAAAAAAAAAAGGAAAATGAAGACAAATCTGCTGGGACTTGGGGTGCGAGTGCTCCTGGCTCTCACTGCGGGTGTTTCTGGGTGCTCCTGGTGAAGTGGATTGAACTTCTGATGTCTCTGATGGTCCCAAATCCAGCACCAGTGAGAGCATTTCCCTCCCCTTGCAAACAGGACAGAGGAAATCAATTTGCATCCCGACTCCAGAGCAAGCTGGGGAGCTGTTCATCCTTTGTCCTTTCCTCACCAGAGCTCAAACAGCATCATCAGTTCAGTGTTTTTCTTGAAAAGAAGCTAATATACAGAATATAAAGCACAATATTTACACCAGGACAGTAAACAAGTCGATTTCCACACTGATCAGTAGTCTGTTTCCAGGTGTATAAAATAAATTCTTATGTGACCTAAAGAGAAACTGACAAGAAGTGACACAGCATGGGGAAAGAGTCATCAACATCTTCCACCTAAAACACATTAAATAATAAATTATCACTTTAGGCAGAACTCAAGCTACGTACACTTTAGCCACAGGTGTTTGTAGGACTGAATTGTGTGTCTCTTGGTGAAACCACGTTACACAAGAACTGTGTTGAGTGACAAAGCTTCTAATAATCCTTATCCCTCTCTAATTTAAAAAAAAAAAAAAAAAAATTTTAGGATTTCAGATGAAATCTGAGCAGTTTGGGCAGATCCCAGGCATTGGCTTTGTGGGCATCAGGGAGCTCTGCCATGGCCAGGGCAGAGGTTTGAAGCCACCCCAGGGGTTTTTAAGCATTAACATCATCATTTACTCCAAAGATGGACCCAGCCAGAGGTACAAGCAGCACCTTTGTGCTTCTCCGTTGGAGTGCCTCAAATTAGGAGGGAATCAGGATTTCTGGAAGCATCAAATACCACTTCTGAAACACAACTTGTTGCTTCTTCAAAAAAGAAGCTTAGAAAGGCTCCCACCAGCATGGGAGGGTCTTAAGACACTGAATTACACACAAAAACAGACAAAAACAAATAATCAAGTGTTTCTTCACTACTCTGCCAAAGACATGGGTCCAAGTTTTCAGTGTCCCCCTCTCTAGAAATTGGCTGAAAAAGGGACTGAATTAAGATTTTGGCAGGTAATGTTTCTAATTCACCTTTAACCCCAGGGTTTTAACCCCAGGACACCATGCGTTGCCTTGACTGGCAATTTCTCACTTAAAACTCCAGCTGGCACCAATTAAGTACTATTAAAAGCTTAAAAAATACAAATAATCAAGCATTTGGGTGACAAGACTGAAGGCAAAGCTTTTTCAAACCTATGTGTTCCCAAGTCCTGGACCAGTGCAAAAGAATTAAAACCCAGAAGTCCTGAAGCAACACGTGGGGAATCCTCAGGGTGTTGTCACACCACAGCAGCACTACCTGTCCTTAATCCTGCTGTGATAAATCATGCTTCAAACACACAACCTCTAAAATGAAGCACTCTCAAACGTGAAACAAAATCAGAGACTTCCCAGGACTGCAATTCCCCTCCTCTCAAGCCCCAACACAAACATTCTTCCACCTTTTTCCAGAGCCAAGGGAAACAGCAGGAAATTGCTGCTTTGCAGACAGCAGTGCTGTGGTGAACCTGGGAGCACCCACCCATCACCAGGGCTTTTCCTCTGCCAGCCTTGGATCCATCACCCAACTTGGATTTTTGATGGCAGGAATGGTTAGGGAAAAAAAAAAATAATCTCAGCAGCTTTAGGTTTACATTCAGGCACAATTCTGATCTATTATTTTGTTTCATCAAGTTAATTCCAATTTATACTGATGTAGACAAGCACAATTTACCTTTCAACCATTCTGGGGCAGATTTGAACAGCTCTGGGCTGCAGTCCCCCTGGTATTTAGGGGAGCAAACAGAGATCCTTACCCTCTCCAGCAGAATTCTTTGCAAAGAGGGGGAAGAAACAAAAACCAAACCACAAACAAAAGGGGAAACAGCAAGAATCCTGCAGTGGCAGAAAAGCTGTTAAACTATTTTTCTTTCCCTCTTGCTTCCAAGGAAGTGATGGGTGAGTGCTTCACAGCCACACCTGTTACTATTTCTGTGTTGTCTCTTGAAACCATTTGAAAATTTGGAATCCCATCAGAGCAGAAGATACTTCACAAGGGAGTAAATGCATTTGTTAACAGAGTTCTGTTTGCACTTTAAAAACCTCTAATAAAAATATAATATATACCATGTTTTTTATAAATAGATTACACAGTTAGCTTAGATGAGTTTCATTACATTCCCCCCCCAGACACATTTTTAAATAATTTTTTTTTCCCATTGTGTGAACTAATATGATAATTACTAAGTCTTTGAAAAAAAGTGTTCGTACCACATTATTCTTTGGACATTTTTAAACATGCATCCACAAAAGCAACTGCCATTTGTTACTGAAAACATTTTTTTTTGTACAAACCCACTTTAGGAATTGGATCTATAATTACACTGCGAACAAGCAAAAAAATTTGCTTCCTTGAAATCCCCTTTTAAAAAAATGAGAAACAATGAGGAGGATTTTCTGATTGTAGGTCTAAAAAAGTGTCAATATGACACCACATTAACAATAGAAAACAAAAATAAAGTATTTACAGCTTTACAAAGGAAAAAGAGGTCATCAAAATCATTTCCAGCATTTTCACCATTATGTTTTTTTTTCTGGCAAGCTTTTGATCTGGTTTCTACAGAGTGGTTGAACGGAACTGAACAGGACCACTGTCAGCTACATCAGCAGCATGGCTTGAAACTAAATCAAAGACCTCCTGGGGAAACTACCAAGGACCAACCCCTGTAACTCCTGAGAGGCTGATCCACCAACTCCTCTACAGCCTTACATGAAAATTAAACCCCAATCCCAAGTATGAAAACACCTTTTCATCTTTAAAAATGGATTACATATGGATATAAGAAAGAGACACCAAAACCATGGTAACTTACTGTCATACACATCACCACCATACACATTATTTCACTACCCTCTACTACAGGCCCACATCCCTTACACTTAGCAACAAATGCAACCCTGTTACAGATGCTCCTCATAATTATGGCTATGAGATAAACTGCAGATTACAGCTAGCTCATTTGGACAGCTGAATTTCTGCTTCCTCACTTGGTTCTCTCCAGCTGAAGATTGTTCTTCCCTACCTTCAGCATGCCAGCTACTAGTTTCAACAATACTCAGCCTCTTTCCTACTAGGACACTGAGTTTTAAAGAAAAAGAACCCAGCAGCTCTGCTGGAAGGCTGTTAAAATTGCTCATTTTCTCCAGTACCAAAGAGCTTTTTCTAAGTGAGGAGAGCTGACTGCCAGCTCCGAGGGGGCTGATTCACTGCACAAGTCCCTGGCTTGACAATGCCTCCCCCAAAGTCCCTACAGCATCACAGACACTCAGCTTTGGCAGATGGTTTCTCAGCCTTGTGAGAAACTACATATTAGCAGCTGAAGTTCAAAAAGGCTTGAAAACCTTACGAGTATTTATTTTACTGAAAACATGCAGTCCCAGCCCCTCAAAAAAATCTCTCTTGCCCCCCACCCCACCTTGCCCCAGTGAACATGACATTCTACCACTTTGGCCACCCAAGAACTAATAGGAATGAGCATCTTGGAATAAGGTTTCTTTTCCAGAAAAAAAGTTATCTACATTTACATGATGCAACAGGCTTTGAAAAAGCCCCCAGCCCACACCACAGGGACCAAGGAGTTGGCAGCTACTGTACCAGTAACTGCACTGAGTATTTCCATTGGTGGGGAAACCACAAGAATATCCTTGCATCTGTTTTCTTGGATGGAAACCATCAACTGTGGATTTTGACCTCCACCCTGGGAATCCTGAGGGATTATCCCAGTACTGCTCCCCACCTGAAGAACACAGGGATCCCATTTGATTCACTTGGCCAGAAAGCAGCAACGTGTCCCAGCAGGGGATGGACCTGAACATCACTGAACTCCAGGCAGACTCAACTGGAGAAGACATTATTGTACCCACAGTTACTGTGAGCAGAAACCCACTGAGGTCCTACCCACCCCTCTGCAGAGCTGCACAAGGTGGAGAGGAATTTCTGCCCAGGAACACACTGAGACACTTGTGCTCTTTTTGGAAGAAAGCACCACTCATCTCTTCTGGCTGCCTGCTTACACTGCAACCCTCTGATTTCTGATCAATACAGAAGAAAGGCTTGGAAGCAATACTCAGGAAGCTCACAAAAAATTGGCCAGCTTACCTTTACATAACACTGAGAGGGTGCTTAAATCAGGTATTTCCCTGTCCAGTCCTAGCACTGCTCCTACATAACTGGTCCTAAGCTTCCTGGCAGGAAAAAAGAAATACATTTGGTATTTACTCCAAGTCTTGCAACTGCTCATTAACTGTACAGTTACCTTGAGGCAGTATAAACTACACTGTCAAACTTAATCTTAAAAAAAAAAAAAAAACAAACCAAAAAACAACAAAAAAATATTATTGGCTGAGGTTTATACCCTGTTTTTATCTGGCTGAGGTGCTGTAACTCCCACTAATAACCATGAACAGCTAGATGATGACAGAGTTTCCTCAAAGACCACCAAGGGATCTGACTGCTGATGCTGCCTTCTTCTGTGTAAGCATACAGAAAGCCTGACACAGCCTAGGTCCTCCTAGGTCTTCTCACTTTCTCACACAGAAAGCACATGGCTATTCTTCCCTAATGCTAGGGCAGCAGTAGGGTGAGGTTCATTTTACTATGCCCTCAACAGGATTACAGTATTCTTCTCTGTTCAGCTTTTCTGTACTACAGTGGTCTGGAACTCTCCCAAGTGTCATGTCTCAAGCCTACATCTACACAGCTCTGTCAGTTTATCCTGATGCCTCAACTATCCCACTCTAAACATCATGAAAGCAGCATAAAATTGAGTTATCTCCTTGTTAGCAAAGTAAAATCTGCAAACACTATGGTTTAAAAACAAGAAATCCTGAAAAACAAGAGAGCACAAAACAACATGGGAACTGAAGAGCTGATTCCCCTCTTAATCCAATCACTGGAAACAAAGGCATTGTAACACAACATTCCTCCTCAAAAGAAGCTCTACAGATAACTAACGTGCAAATGTGTTTTTAGCTTTCCTTTCCCCCCAAGAGATAACTGTAGCCCAGCAGGGACCAAACATTCCACATAAATAAGGCTAGCTTTTTTTTTTTTTTTTTTTTAGTAGTTTATCAGGGATAGTCCCACCCCATGAGCCCTCCTTTGTCCACCTGCTTTGCCACCCAGCTGAGACTTCTGAGGCTCCTTCTGATCCTGGAGTCCAGCAGAAAGCTTCTACAAATCTCAAAGGCTCCTTCAGCCAGAAAGATGGAATGAAGAAATTCCTTTTAATATTGTATAACTGATTAATCCTAAAAGCTGTCTCTAAACTTGCTACTATTTTAATATGTTTACAGTTCAATTTGGAGGCATTCTTTTTTTTGTGCCAGACATTGGTAATGGTACCATAATTGTCTTGGGTTCATTTCTCATTTTGCCAGCATTCCTTTTGCCAATCAGTGCAGCAATCCAATAAAACCATGAGTTTATTGAAATACCCACAGCCTTTGCAGCACCATTCTCTGCTGCTACCAGAATTATTTTTTAAAATAACATTTTTTTTTTTATAAAAACACCTGCTGTTAATATTCCACTGGAGCTCAAAGTGGCTCAGCTTGGGGCAAAGGCACAATTAAAATACCATGTTTTCTCTACAGGACTCTTCATTTATGATCTGTAGAACAATAGGAATTTACAGCACCAATCCTTGGGTGGGGTGGGGATGCATGTAGGAATGAGTCCTTAGAAACCCTGTGCAAGGGCTTACAAGTCTTTTTTTTTTTTTTTCCCCATCAGGGTATTGATTTTTTAAATCTTGAATCTTCCCTTTTCACTGGAATGCTTTGAATGTATCAGCTGACCATGGGCTCCACATCCGTCTCTCTGTCCAACTCATCCTGAATTTCATCTGTGTTTCCTGAGTCACTGCTGGCTACAGAGCTGGGAGATGGAGAATTTCTGTAAAAAAATGCAGAGAAAGGTTCAGACAAGAAATTAAATATCTGATGGAAGAAAGAAAAGGAACCTTTACAGAAAATGGTTGCTTTCACTACACAAAACATTTTAAAATATCTTTTATTAATATTAAAATTTGGGTTTACAGTGAATATCTGTAGTGCAGTTAGGCATCATGTGTGCTGCCATGCCACCCCACCCCTGCCATCTCCTATAGAAATGTAACAGCTGCCCCAGCTTTATGGAAAAAAAAAAAAAAAAAATCATCAAACTAAGTCCAGTGAACATCCTACAGATATATCACCCATAATATAGTACAGTCTTGATAACTCAAAGAAAAGTTTCTATTTTTCTTTCAAGACAGGATGTGTAGTGGGGGCAAGCAAGAGACAAGAAAAATCTCCCACAGGATAAAAATGGGTTCTGAACACATAAGAGGCCTAAAACCCCAAGTTCTTTATACAAGCCTATGGAAAGGTTTATTTTGGGGATTTGTTTGCTTTAGGAGGTGTGGGTCTGAGACACTAAGCATCCAGCCCAGTTAGAAAAGAGGTGAAGTCCATTGGTAGTGCCAGTCCTATGGTAAGATCCCTCTCCTTACTAACAGGTGCTGAACCCTCAGAGGTGTCACTGGGCAGGAGCTCCTGAGGGAACTGATAATACCTGACCCTGAAGGAAACAAGATGACCTGAAGGACAAAGCTTCAGGACAAAATGATACTTTTGCCTTTAAAACAGTCTGGCAGGAAACAAGAGCAAAATAAACCCTTGAGGCCCCCCAGGCAGAATGTTGGGATCTTATTACCTGTCAGCTGAGCCTTTGATGAGCCTGCGACAGGTTTCCATCTGTACATCCAGGCCCCTCTTCATACTGCACATTTCCATGTACTCGTGGAGATGGCGATTCATGTCACTCTTGGCTGTGGCCAACTCCAGCTGTAAGAAATAGGAGATAATAAGCCTAAGGTGAGCTTCTCCCTGCTTTACCCAACTGTACATACTGGTGGAGGTGCTAAAGGTGCCCAGAGCCCAGCCAAAACACTAATACAGTATCTTAACCTCAGTGCTTCATACTGCCAATGGATTCAACAGCTCAGGAAGTATTTGAAGCAGAGCTCAGCACTGGTTTTAGTTATTTTTTATCAGAATTAAATATAATACATTATTATATTCCCCTCAAGTTTTTTATTCTGCTGGTTGGCATCTTGTCTGTCAATATGCAGTGATTAGGGAAAGCATATCCTAGGCAAGGTAGAGACTTTGAGAAGCTGCAGCTGGTGTCTGGCAACCTCTGAGGCCACATCTTGTGAAGCACTTCCCAGTGTGATGGTGGAAACACAAGATAAATATGGGAAAAATAATAACAATAGTGAGTTTTCATTCCTTTGTTCTGAAGGTTCTCTCTCCACCAGTTACAGATTTACTCTTACTTAACAATAGGGTTGACAAAGAATGGTATTTAGAAAAAAATCCCAGAGTATGTGAAAGGAAAATGCTTTTGCATTGTTAGATACAGAGACATTTTCCCTTTCCTCTCTGGGTACACTGGACCAGAACACCACACATGCTTTCATCCACGAGAAACAATTCACATTGTCATGAACAACTTCCTTACCTCTATCTGCCCTATTGTTTCTTGGTATTCCTTGTCTCTCGTTTTAAAGAAAGACTCAGTTTCATGGATCAAGTTTCCCAGGTTTTCTTCCTGCATGGGAAAGGATGTAAATAATTAGCCAGAAGCTAACAAGGAATTAATTAGCAGCAGCCTGCAGATTTTCTTATTTAACCTCACTCAGAAATGCAGGTTGTTATACTCTTTCATCCTAAGGGTTTGTTTTTTTTTTTAATTTTTTAATATACATTTTATATAGATAAGTAATATTCTGCTTCTTCAGACTAGCATACCAGGAAACATATTTTTGTACCTTGACCATGGCTTTTTACACACAAGATGAAATCTCTGATCAAGGAACCTCAAGACCAAGGAACCTCTAGACCAAGGAACCTCTAGACCAAGGCTCCAGCAAGTAAACACAAATGCCTGATGAAGGTATTTGGTACCAAAGAACCAAACCCATGGATTTTCATGAACCTTTCACAGTCTGCTCATGCTTAGAAAGATTGTAATTGCTTTCCAGCCAATTTTTCCTTCCATTGGCCACACCACTACTTGGAGCTTTGCACTGAAATGTTCATTTTCCAATTACATATTATTCTCCAGTCCTTTCAGTCTCCATTACCTCACATATATGCTCTGCATGCACTGTTTCCTATTGAAATTCTTCCCCTCACTGCTAGATAAAGCCAGCTTGCTCCAGCACACTCCCAGTGACAATATCACACATAACACTTGCTGTCCCAAAGGAAACATCCACCAGCTCCTGTATCATCATTGCTTTGGGCTGGGCTACAAAACACACAGCAATACTTCCTGCTGTCACAAAGAGACTAAACCAATGTCATTGTGCTCTCTGTTGTGAGGGTGTTACCTCTCTTTTCCAGAAAAAACCCCAAAATATTTAATGCAACTGCACTGATGAGCACTAATTGTGTTGCCCCCCTTCTGTCACATCTGTGGCAGCTTTACCAGGATCATAGCTGGTAGGGGCTAACCAGCCTGTAGCTACAAGAATCATTCCCCTGATCCTTTTATATGCAGAAGAGCTTTAAGGAGGAAGGTCATAAAAGAAGGTGGCTAGGGCATGGTGTAAGAACTTGAAAGGAATAAAGCCACTGGAAGGAAGATTCAGGCATGTAAAGCACTATGTTAAAGACCAGGCACAGACAGAGCAGTCTTTATTCTGAATCTCCATCTACAAGACAAATCTACCCTTTCCTTGTATAATTTTCATTTAGAAGGATTTAAGCTTCTTAAAACCTTCAGAGTTTTTGCACGGAAGGGTCTGAGTTCGGCACCATTCCTCTGATAGCTGTGCTTAGACATGCACACATGGGTATATGCAAATAAATCTGTCACTAATTCCAGCACAGGGCTGCACATTATCACTCTGCCACTCTCCCTGCTCAAAAAACAGTTGTAGCTAAGCACACTGCTTTCTGCACTCCCAGCACTTCTGAGTAATCTCCACAGTTTCAGGGTATGCCAGATGATCCACAAATGGGAAGATGTAAATTAACACACCCCTGGCAGTCAACACAAGACAATATTCAGGAGACTGCTGTCTCAGCATCTTTCACTCCAGTGGTGATGGAATGAGGCAGGATTATTTCTTACCTACTGCTATCATGCTACTCAGGAAGGAAATAATAGTGACATGTTAAAGACTACCTGCACAAAGCCAGCCCTTGCCATTTCAATCCCTTCAGGCCTGTTGAAAAAGGCTCAGGAGCCACTGAATGAGGCAGCATGCAGCCATTTGCTTGCTTTGCATGGGATCTCAAGGATTAAAAGCAAGCTGTTTACCATCCACCAACAACGGGAGAATTGTATTGACTGGGAAGATGGAAGCACAAGATTCACAAGCTCAGAAGATCCCTGGGGTGTTTCACAGCCCTGTAACTACAGCTTCTGTCTTTGTGATGGGCTGGGTGTGCTTTAACATCTTCCACAGACCATACTGAGTTTGTTTTTCTCCCACTAGAATAAACATGTAATGCTGTGTACTATTTTGACAACTGAAGTGTGAATGATAAGCCTAGGGAGAAAGTGAGATGCTGTGTAGAAGACCCAGGGCTTCAGATAATTGACTGCTTAGGGTGACAGATTGATGCTCCTTTAACAGCTGTATGCACTGGATCTTCTGACACTTGCTTGGTTCTTTTAAATACTCAGTTTGAAGGAGCAGAAGAAATGAAGTCTGGCAAATAAAGTGATTGCAAAGACTGAAAAGCAGCAATGGAGAGAAAACACTAAGAGGATTTTAAAATCAAAGCAAGTTTGTGTGGCCAACTAGATCATCAGTGAAGTATCCAAAGGCTCAAGTGGCTAAAGGAGCAGCTGAGGGATACAGTTTCTGCAGAGAATAGTTTGAAAAAACAACCAAAATAAACTCACCTCTCCTTGGAGGTCAATTGAAGGGTTGCAGTTTGTGAAGTCTTCCCAAAGAAGCAATGTTTCCTCATTCTCCTCCCACGTTAAACTATCACAGTCATCATCAAAATCAAATGTCTCACGACTGTTAAGATAACAGAAAAAGCATTAATGAAACCACTCCAGCCCCACTTCCTCAGTTCAATTAATCTTCTAGAAAGGAAAAAACAAAAAACAAACAAACAAAAAAAAAACTAGAGAACTGAACGAAGGAGACAATGCAGCTGTTGAAAATCCTCACAGTTTTTACAAACAGCCTTTACCACTGTCCAAGTCTCTCACTCCCGGGCTCTCTGCCACCCCAAAGCAGAATAAAAGCTCCTTGTTAGCATTCCTCCTTCAATGCACAGTCCTAGCTCTGTCCTCCAGATGGTGCTGCACATTAGTTTCCCCTGCTTGCAAAACCACAAACATGTTATGAACTATTTTCTCTTCAGACATGGGAAAATTTGCCCGAAGTTTCAGGAATTTTATAAGCCACAGCCACCAGAAGACTCCCTGCTGGGTTTCAAGGTGAAGCTCAGCCAGCCTTTTCCCTGCAGCACTTAAGATCATTTTCTAAAGGAACAACTAGGGAAAAACTGAACCCCAAAAGGATGTGCAGGTCAGCATAAACACTTATTGTTGACTTAAGCAACAAAGATACTACTCCAGCCACTTCAGACTGAGAACAAACAGAGGCAAGAGTGGCCTTTAACCCTGTGGTTTGGTCAGGCCCTTTAGTACAGTAATTGTGCAATCAGGGAAAGTTTCAGAAGACTCTTGAGTCCCTTTTGGATTGAACAGCAGCAGGGTGGAACACAAGTAGCTGTTTCTTGTCCTTGTTAAGGAGGCCTGACAAAAACCTGAAACTGCTCCCAGCAGCAGTCTGCTCACTTCAGACTGATGCATTTTTGTTACTTTAGTTCACTTCCTTTTAAGCAGATAACATCTCATCAGGAAGCTGAGGCCAGTGCTGTCCTTGGGAGGCTGAAGAGCTTGGCAGAAGAGACAGGCCATTTCCTATACTCAGCATGACTTGAAAAAAAAATTTTTTTAAAAACCCAATAAACTTGGACACACGTGGTTATGCCTCTTGCAATTCAACTTCTTCAAATCAGTTTTTCTTTGCAAGAGCAACCCTTGCCAGAAAGCAGAAAGGCTCCCAAGTCCTGGCTGCTGCTTACTTCAGACACATACACTGTTCAAAGTCAACTGCATTTTGAATCTCTTCTACTAGATGCTTAAAGATTAAGCTCATTACAGATAAGATGCAAATTACTTTCAGTTTCTGCTAATAAGGCAAACTGTTCAGCTACATGTCAGGTATTATATTTACTTCAGAAATCCCCCTAGCCCAGACATCTTTAGCAACGTACCATCTCCAGTAAGCCACAAGCACTGCTCTACATCAACCCA
The DNA here is from genome assembly GCA_038090715.1 of Florisuga fusca. NCBI lineage: Eukaryota > Metazoa > Chordata > Aves > Apodiformes > Trochilidae > Florisuga > Florisuga fusca. Next base: position 951,596 of record JAAWXA010000039.1, read on the forward strand.
ATTTAAACACACACAAGATTCCCATATGTACCACGTGTAATAGGACCAGGAGATAAGAACTTTAAGAGCACAGCAGTAAGAACAGGGTATCACAGGACAGGTTTAAGAACAAAACTAAAAACTAAAATCTAACTACTAGATTGGAAAGGCATTTAATCTCTTGCTTGTCTAAAAAAAAAATAAATCCACACACTATCTGCTGCCACACTGCATTCTATTAGCAGAGAAGTTAAACATTGGTATTTATTACCCTGAGTACTAGTAAGGGCCTAAATAATATAAATCAAAAGTTCCAATGAGAAATTACCCACAAGATTTGCAAAAAACCCCATGCTCCCCTCCTATACATGGAATTCAGGAGGAAAGAAAGACACACACCCTGAAAACAACTTTTGGCACCAGCTGACAACAGGAGAGGAGCTAATGGTTCTTAGAGAATTTCTGGTGTACTCCTACATATTAACTGCTGTCCTGCTCTGTGGGAAAGCACTGGGGAATTTTTCCCCCTGCAGTCACTGCAGAAGTTGGCAGAAGACACCCATATTCAAATGGTAGGAAAGTCAGACCAAGAGCTTGCTGGGGCTTTTCTCTGGCTAAAGAAAACACCAAGCTGTGGCCATCTCCATCCTTCCCAGAACTGGAGGAAAAAACAGGAAAGCACATTGCCAACTGGCTTCCTGAGATGCTTTGTGTAGCACTAAGGTGCAGAGAGACTTTTCTCAGATTCCACAGCTTCCTAACAATCCAAATTGGGGTAAAGCTTTAGGCAAAATAAGTTGCAATTCTCCACTCTGGGAGATGAGAGCTTTCAGCAAGGCTTTCAACATCCTTGAAATCTATAAACTGTCACTCACTGCTATGTCTGAGCTTCCAGACACATCCACCACTACCATTTGCCAAAAGAGAAACTGAAAAATGATGCAAAACACTACAGAAGTGTCCTGGTTTCAGATGGGATTGAGCTAATTTTTCTTCTTGGTAGCTTGGTAGAATAGTTTGTATCCATTTTGAACTGAGTTTTAAGTGATGCTGCCAAATTCCATCCACCCCAAGCAGCAGCAAGGTTCTTTCCAAAACTCTACAAATCTAATAATATTCAGCAAAAACATAGATCACAGAGTTGAGTTTTGTACTTTTTTTAACATGTTTTTCTTTTGTGACTGTTACAGCAGCATATAAACATCTATTTTTATATTCTCTATTAGCCCTCCTTATTCAAGGGAGAAACAAAAAGCAGTTTTTGTCAATTTTATTTAAACTTTCAGAAAACCTTTGAGTATGTGCCACCCTGGGAGCTCAGGTTCAACTCCTAGGGAGTGGAAAAAAATTAATACTTCTGAAAGCTTCTGAATAACTCAATACTTGAATTCTGGAACCAAATCTGCACTTTGGAGTAAGTTTTCCCCATGCTGTCCACGATACTCACAGCTGATTGAACATCCTCTTCATTTCATCCGTGATGTTCAAAGAACAGCTGACCTCATCATCTGAGAACCTGCCATTGTCCCCATCCTGCTCAGAGAGGTCATCATCAGACGTCAGCTTGCGTTCCTTCTTCTTGGAGGCCACCTTAATTGGAGAGAAGAGCAGTAACTAGAAGGTTCAGCTGGGGTGCTGTGCCAGGAGGGGGGGAAATAAAGGAGAACCATTAGGTTTGAACTGTTCATTAGCTCCCAGGCAATTCAGGGGCTGCTGGTCCTCAAGGTAGGAATTGCATCTGTTAATGAGTGGTGAACACAGAGCACAAGGAAGCAGTTCAGAAGGCAAAGAGCAAAGCAAGCTGCAGGCTGCCAGAGCTCTACAGATGTTCATCTGTTCACTCACAGCAGCACAGGAGCTCCCAGAGAACATGCAGAGCTCAGAGTGATGAGGGCAGAAGCAGAAGCTGGCAGGAGGGCCCAGGCAGCAGGCTTGAGAGCAATGACAGAACTCTCCCTCTCCTGCCACCTCCACAGCTGTGGCTCCCAGCACTGAGCCACCATGGCAGAGCAGACAGGAATGCTTTTTAGGCAGCCTTGATTCAGGGTCATTCCCACCCCACCAGCAGAGACAGGCTGCTAGTCTTCAGGCTGACAGAAGAAGGGTTAACTGAACCATGAAAATGCCTGGAAAACCTCAAAGGAATGAAGTTTACAGAGGTGCAGGGAACTCAAGGGATACCCTGCAAAGGGAGCAGAGTATTGCTTCTTCATCTGCAGACAGTGAACAGAAAAGATATTCACAGAGGGTGCCACAGAGCCACAGACACACAGTCCACTCCCAGCCTACTGTCACTTTTCCTCTGCTTGGCATGTAAGCCATCCCCTTACTGGTCTTGTTCTCTGTGCTGATCATTTTAACCACTGCATGCTCCACCAAAGTGCACTTTGCAGTTACCTTTGAGAAGAAAGACAATTCTACTCAAAACCATTAAGGAGCCACTAGCACAATGCAACAGCTCAGTGTGCTAGAAAAACAGTCTTCACTTAGGAAATCTGAATATTTCAAGGTATCTTAAAAAAAACAAATAATCTATCAAATCTATTTAAATCTATCAAAATCTATTTAGGTAACTTCACCAGAGAGCACCACCAACAGAGACCACAAGGATCTTTTATGGTGTTTTTGTTAAGCATTTACCATGAGATATGGCATCACCATACAGAGAAAAGCATCAGACTTATCAGAGACTGAACATTTAGATCGAAGTAGAAGGAAGCTGGGTTAATCATAACTGAAACTGCAATTATGATAGAAGACCAACTGCACAGGGACTTGCAGGTTTGCTCCACACAGAGCTGTAACTGCTTGCTGCTTTTGGAGCAAATTAAATGACTTTCCTACTAGGACCAAGGAGCCACAATAGCTCAAGGAAAGTAACTGGAGTTTCTAGTTCAGAAAGCAGTCATAGGTCACCACCACAGAAGCATTATTTCTGACAATGGAGTTCGAGCCAGAAATCAGAACATTCAGATGACAGTTCTACAAGCTTAAAAACTCTCACTCGCAAAGGGAACAAATGGAGGATGCCATTTACACAAACCTAGACCCTGTCATGCCTTTTTTGCCCCTGCATTCACTGCAGCCTGGCATCAGACTGACAGCATGTCTGAAAGCTCATTCTGAAGCTCTAGAACTCTGGAAACTTTCTGCTCTTGCTCCTAGAGGCAGAAGAGAGCTGCGCTCCAAGACTGAGAGAAGAAATTAGGGCTACATAGAGAAATTTCAAGAAATTTCAAGACTCCTCAACACTGCTCCCTCTTGTCCCCTCACCTCTTGTCCTACCCTAAGGAAAATTCATGGCCTAATCACCTGGAATATCTTGGAAACGTCTTCAGAGTTGCGCTGCTGCGCGACATCGCACAGCTTGGCTGTGATATCGATTCGCCGGCAGATGTCCATGTCCACCTTCATGGCCTTTTCTTGAATCTTTGTGTCCAGGTCTGTCATGGGCTGCAGGAAGGACAGTAGTGATTATCTTCTATTATTATACAGTTCAGGAAAGAAGAGATACCCCACAGTATCTCTCTAACCCCAGGGCACACCATTCTTAACACATTATTATGTCTTGTTCTCCAGGAGAGGCAGCACAGGCACAACTGAAACAGACTTGACAGCTAACAGTTAACAGTCACATCCAACTCTAATAAAATTTTGACTTTCAGTTATTTGCCACCAATAAAACAAAAAAATCTATACCCACCCCAAAACCACTGCCAGATCTGGCAACTGTATACTTTTATGGGTCATTAAAGGTTTAAAAAAGGAGAATAACCCCGTTGAGCACGTACAGAACAGAATGAAATGTAAAACCTGGTGAGTGTGCAACACTTCCCCCCTTTCAGACAGAAAAATATGTCTGCAAGGAGAAGTTGCTCTTAAAACAGAATCCAGGCCACTCAGCAACTTCACACATACCATAAAAACCTAAAATCTAGACTGGATCTAAAGAGATCCATGAAACCTTGTGACACAGAAAATACTCCTCATTAGCATTAACCTGGCTTCCAGCCTAGCAGAATTTCTACAGGAAAAATATTTTGTCTTGCTTCACTCTGGGCAGTAATTATAAATGTAATTTCTCAGAGATACTCCTACTCAGACAGTACAGCTGGCTCCTTATGAAGAAATACTGTTCCACAAAAAGCCTAGTTTCCAGTCCAAATGACACTTACTCTGTTGGAAAGTACCACTCCAAGGGCTCAGCAATGCTTCCACTTTGACCAGAAAAGCAGAAAAACTCTTTGCAGAGCTTCCTTAAATACCAAATCCTCTTTCCAAGACGAAAGCCTTGGCTTTGGTTTTTCCTTCTTGATTTTTTTTTTTTAATTATAAGACAGTTCTTCTCCAACCTTTGTCAACCACCTTTGGACAAGTTAGATTTTTTGTTTGTTTGTTTTCTAAGCACACTGAGAAAAAGAAATCTCTAAACACTGACACACTCTAAATACAGTCTTGTCAACTGAATAGATACCAGTGATTCTTATCTGCAGGAAGGTAAGAGTTACATGTCAACATTTGGTATTTCTCAGCTCTAAATATTTACCATGGGATTCAAACCGAGCATCCCCACTGTTGTCCTTAGGCTCTCTTCTCCCCTGTTGAGTTAGCAAAACTCAAAGCACACTCTCTCTCTGGTTGAGGAAGATGTTTGCACTCACCACCACCCATTTTGTACATTTTGAGGAATATTTCTTCCTCAACAAAAAAGTCCTCATGGTGCTGGAGCCCTAACAGGTTTCTCCCTTTCACACTGCTGCTAATCAAGCATGCCTATTCTCAATTAGACACCAAAAGAAGACACAGCTAATTGCTGAATTTCACATGAACAGATCTAGTGGCCCTGAGAGAATGTATTTGACATTGGTGAGCAGGTTCTGCAAGCTTATATAAAGCCAGAAGGAAGCAGTTGTACACAAACTTACAGAATAAATAAATGTAATAGGACACATTCATTAGACAACTGGCATCAGCACTACTTCAGTCTTACAGGGAAAGGCACTTGACTTAATGTTCACTTGGCTTATTTTTCTAGATACCTGCATGTGTTCATGCTCTCAGTATGTCTGAATGTAGGAAAAATTTTCCAGTCATAGTCTAAAAGATCCTCCAGCTTTGAAGGAAAGTCAGTATCTAACTAGACATGAGGAAACAGGTATTTTTATTTTATTAAATTAGGTTGAAGCAGCACTGGATACCAAGCCAGATAACCTGAACCAGTGATACTGGGTTCATCTCTTCAGAGCTTTCCCAAAGGGAGTCGTGAAACACATACAGAGAGTTCCTTTAGGAACATGATTTTTGTGGCTGATACAGAGCAGAAGGCCTCTTGTCAGCAGGATGTGGTGCTGCATGGTCATGACCCCTTCACCCTAACCTCCAAGTTCTCCAACTTTTTATTTCTCCCCTGGCTGCAGATCTGAATGCCAGCACTGGCAGCTGTGAGGAAGGGGAAAGGAGGGAAGAGTCTGGGTTATGGGCTAAGCAGCAAGTTAATGCATCTCTACACAGACCAGACAGGAAGCAGGGGGAAGGGTGATCTGTCTGATGCATTAGATCATAAAGGCAGCCATAATGCTAACTACAAAGCAGCACTCACTAAGACCATAACCTTCTCATGAATGAAGCCATTTGCATGACACACATTTCACAGAGATAGTGGGTGCTGGCCACTGCTCTGCAGTGTACTTACATCACTCATCAGACCCTTAAAGACCACAAGCTCTGCTTTCAGTCTTTCAATCTTTTCATTTAACTCCTCCTGGAGAGCCTCTGCTTCCTGTGCCTCCTGCAAGAGAAAGTACACAAAGGATTAAGAGGTGGAAGGGCAGCACACACCCTCACTTCACCTGAGCAGGGCTGATAAGGAATGTCACCACCCCCACAGCACCTTCCTGCTTCAGCTTTCAAACATGAACACTGTTCTCTAGCACACAGCAACACAGTCAGCTGCTCTAGCTGAAATTGAGGTTCATAATTAAACAAATTCAATTTCTGCCATAATAAGATGTGCAGAGAAAACCTTCCAATACACATTATTCAAAACTTACCTCCCGCAAGGTTTCCACCATAGATTCCAGACTCATTCTTCTTGTCAGCTCCTCTTCCCACCTGAAAGACAAGATTTGCAGACAAAGTGTTAACTATGGAGAAAAGGATTATTTTCTGTTTCCCCAAATCACAAGTCTTCTGGTAGCTGTAGGATGATGACAGTTGAAATGTAAAGCAGATGGTCCCCCTCACTTGTACACCCCCAAACCAGTAACATTAAGTCTGGAAGAGAACCACTAAACCCACTTTGATTGGGATCAGTACTCCTCTTACTCTTCTGTGCAATGTATTTGGCTGCAAATAAGGTGAGAAATTATCAGTATGAAAAGAATCAGTCGAAGGCTGAGTTATCCAAATCAGCAGCCTTACTAGTTCCTGTTCAGTTCAATCAGTTCATATGTTTATGTGCCTTTTATATCAAAATCTTCAATAATCTACATGCCTCATCACTTCCCAGCACTACAATTGCAAGGAGAGCACTCAAGAAGCATCCTTGAATGCAGGATATACACACTGCTGCAGTACTGAAAGGGTAGAAGAAAGGTAATTCCAGTTACACACTGTGTAATTAAACCACATACTACAAGCATCATTATGTCTGCATTATTATTTGACTAAGTGGAAAAATATCTGTTGGTTCCTCTTTTTAAACACTGAAACCTTTTAAAGAGCAAAAAATTAGTATTTGACAACACTGACTCAAAAACCAAGATCCTTGTCATTCATACGCATGGATATGGCTTGAGTTTGGGGAGGGAGAAAGGGAAATGTGTTCTGCTCCTCTGGGATGAGCAGTAGTACCACATCAGACTTGCCCAGTCTATATATCAACAGGAATTACACTCCTGTAAAATCTGGATACCATATGATAAAAAGCAATACTGTAACCATAATCTCCATGTGGCATCACACTGACTTCTGTTGCCACTTAAAGACCTTTTAATACTTTTGACTGAAAATGGACAACCAAAGCATCTTTGGAAATGCAAGGTTAATTCTGGCAAATTATCCTATTTTCAAACCCACCAAGAAATCTGCTGTTGGCTAGATGAGGAGATACTCCCACAGAGGCAGCCAATTTTCAGACTGCAAACATCATCCTTGAGCTACTCGATACCTCTCTGCATCCCAAGTGCAAATCCCACCTGACACAGAAGCCAGGGTGGCTGTTCCAGCAGGAAGGGACATGGCAGGTGTGGTGCTGGTGCAGTTCCCTGTCTTCAGGCTCCATCAGAGGCACCTGAAGGGGTGACACCCTAATGCAGCAGCTCTGAGGAGTGCAGGGCCAAGAGGACACTCTGGCTGTGTCCACTCCTCCCTGCTATGGGGTGCAGGAACACCCGACACAACAGCATGTACAGCTGAAGTGTGATGCATGCAGGAAAGCTTCTTGTGCATCTTTTTACCAGCAACGATTCCCTGCCAAGCAGAGGAAAATATTTAGGCTGAAATTTGCATTTGTCATCAAATGTTTTAACTCGTGTTTCCACATTGCATTTGGGTTTCCACTGCTAACTACATGCACGTTTCAATAAAAATAGTAACTCAGTTTTTAGATTTTAATATTCAAGTCAAGAAGGTGAAATTAAAGCAGTTGGTTCTATTCACAATCTGTAAGATGGTCTCCTTCTGTTACAGCCAGTGTTGCATGCCTTTAATCATTCCTTCTGGTCTTTCTGCCAGCAGGCTGTCATTGATGGATGGAAGTCAAGCAGACATTGCAAAAATTGATATGCTGCTCCTCAAGGTTTTAACTGTAGAAATGTTCCTCACTTCAACAGTGGCTGCATTCAGGTTATCCTCCTGAATTATCTGGATTCCTACAGTACACAGTGCATTCTGCAAAAAAAGGGATTATTTTTGGAAAGTGTTATCTGCATATTTTTACTGACAACGCCAAAAGCTGGCAGAAAGGATTTAGCACTCCTCCCCAGCAGTTCAGACAAAACCAGGCATCTCCAAGTCTGCTCCAAACAGCTTCCCTCATCCTGCAGAAATTCCAGTAGTTCCATTTCTTCTCTTTCTGCTGGTTAAAGTGCATTTTGCAGAGCAGTGATTTACAGCCCTAATTCCCTCCTGTCCAATTCACAACTCTGTCTTAAAGAGAAGAGGAAAAGGATGCCTTCTTTTACACAGACACCCACCCTCCCCAGGCTTTCTGTGTTTCTCTTAATTACAGGAAAAATAAAATGATAAGGATTTTTTTTTTTAAACCAAAAAGTGGATGCTGACAGATGGAAATTTAAACTGGACTGATAATAAGGGTCCTCCTAACCATTAATATCACATTCTTAACCTTAGAGCACATTTCTCCCACCCACTACCAAGCTGATTAACCTCATTTAACAGCTAAAAATGCCAATCTTACTTTCTCCTCACACTTAAACCTCTGGAGACTATTTGTAGCAAAGAGAGGAAGGAGATGAACAGGAAGGTAGAGGATGACAATGGAACAGAGGATTAATTCTCCATTTAAACTTCCAAGGAAGTGAGACAATAGGAAGATTGCTCATTCATGTGATCATCCTGTATTTGCTGTAACAAGCCTTTAAAACTCCCAGAAAAAGCAGCAGCCAGGACCCAGCATGCCACCAAGATGCTAACCATGGCTCTGACACCTTTAGTACTCAGATTCTCATTATTCTCCCAATGTATTCCTACTATTCCCTATTTTCCACAAGCCTTCATCCCAGCAGGCTGTGGATGCCCCCTTTTCCTTACCAAACAGAACCAGTGACACCAGTTGCATGTGCAGCCTGAAATGAGGGTGGAAGGGCCCAAATCCTGGTGCAGAGGGAACACCACCAGGTTCATCACCTCCAAAGCACCCAGGGAGCAGACAGGGAACTCTGGATAACCAGAGAGAGAAGCAGCAGCAGGAATTATGAGGTCTCCAATACCCAAAAGGGAAGTGGTTGTACACACCACAGGCTAAAAATCCAGCAGTCTCCACAGATTTGCTACAGGATATTAACAAGCCAGATGCTCCTCTGCTCTCAAATACTCCTATTTCTTGGCTGAGGTGCATCAATTGCTATGATTTCCAGCTGTATCCAAAAATCTTTTTTCTGACCCAGAAAAGGCAAACGTTGCCAGCTAAATCTACTAGACATCAGGATTCCTTATAATATTTTTAGTTACTTCTTAAAAAAAAAATTAGCAATATGAATTTCAGATTTTTCTTCTTTCCCACCTTCCAAGGATGTTTTAGGCCCAACCACCACCCACCCATCCCCCAAATAAAGGGCTAGGCTGCATTTTAGAAGGGATGGATCTGTTCCTCTTGTACCAGATGTGACACATCACATTCCAGTGGCATTCAGTCATTGCAGCTTCAGGCCCCAAACTGCTTCTGCAGTCATGTCTTACGTAGTTCAGAGGAGAACAAAGGATGCTGACTGTCTTTAAGGGGAATAGCTGCACTACAAGGATATTAGACAAACAAAACACATTAACAGTCATCTAGGATTAACATTGCTTAAAGCAGTGGTTTTGTAAAGCTGAGTCACTCCATAAACTTGTGCCTTTCCTTTGAAACTGGAAATGTTGCTGCCAGTTTCATACTAACATCTTGTCCTATGCCTGAGGAAGCTGATGGAGAAGAACTGGATAATGTCCCCTAAAAACCATCTCTGAGTTTTCAAGGCTTAATCTTAATGACATTAAACTGATGAGTCTATGTTGACACAACAAACTTCAAACCACTTCCCTACTACCTGAACACCTACAAAAAGCAGTCTCCTTTCTTCTGTCCCAGTGTCATCAAGTCAAGTTTAGAAATACTGACCCATGAAGAGAACTGCCCATTGGAGCAGACTCAAAGCCTCATTAGAACAGAAAGTCAGAGAAGTCTGCCTTCCCAAAAATTGTTCAGTAATTTTCTTTTAAAAACCCAGCATTTTTAGGTGCAAGGATTGTATTACTTAGACAACAACATGCTTATGAAATACACCAGATATAAACATACTGTTTTAAATATGTTTTTGCTCAAGGCAGAAAAGCACAAATAGACCAGTTGGTAGTTAATGATGCCTGATGGTATCAACTGCCCTATTTATTTCATTAAATATACCTTCTCCATCAAGGAAGTAAATATTTTTCAAATAACATCTAATGAAAACATGTTTTTTTCTGTAAGCCTTTAGAAAGACAAGATTCTTCTTTCTGGTATTTTTATATCTAGTCATGCAGGGAAGAAAATCAAACAGAAATAGAACACCATTTGCAGTAGTGTAAGTCTTTCCCCTGCCATTCTCCCAGGCACAGACTCTGAAGCTTTTAATTTCATTTCATTGCTGTTGGAGTGTATTCCCACCAGTTTATGGGAGGAAGAGAAGTAAAAAGGCAGAAAACCTAGCAGCTGGACTGCTCAAGTCCACAACAGGAAAGGGAAGCAGTATTTGAACAATGACTAAAAAAGGCTCACAAGAATATTAGCTAACAAGTCCTGAAAACAAACACTCTGAATGAACAGCCTCGTTTGGTTTTCCTGCATGCTCAGACACCACTCTTCCATTTTTGGCAGGAGATGCACCCGGCCCTGTTCATCTGCTGGATACAAAGCACTGAGATGCGTTCTGTGAGGTACCACACCTGCAGGAAGATGGAAGGGAACACCCATGCTCTGGCAGGAGTCAGCAATCCTCACTCCTCCAGCACTGCCCCAGGCTCTGCTTTGCCATCACAGGTTAGGGATGTCTCTCTGCTGCCTTCTTTGCTGTGTTGGGATCTTTCTGAGGCCCAGCTGCTGTTTACAGGAGCTCCAGGAGGGCAAAGCCAGGCTTCCTGCACTGGTGCTGGCAGGAGATGGGATGTAATTAATCCCTGCAGGAACACGCCTGCTAATCCCTCTTCCAACACCTCCATAATAACCATCACCAGCAGAGTTGGGAATTCTGCTCCTTCCCCGCTGAGCTCATCCCCAGGGATTTAGCAGCCCATCAGATGGACAAACTCCTGTTCCCACACAAAAGCACCCACAGCTTCATCCATGGGAGGAGACAAAGATCTGGGCAGAGCGTGTTGTTTGGGAGAATGGATTGTGGTGGTTTGGGATAGGAATATGTTCAGGACTTTCTGGACAGATGCAGAGAATCCTTCCCAAGCCTGAAGTTCTGCTGCAGCACCAAACCCCATTGAGCTGTTTGCAGTGGTGTTTCTGACAGAGGAACCTACAGCTGCAATCTCACTAAACCATCCCTGATATAAAAGGCAGTTTGGGACTGTAAATACAAACAGCCAGCTGTGTCTTTTCATCAGCTCAAAAGAGCTGGACCATGCAAGATAGATTTTATTAAAAAAAAAAAAACAAAACATAACAAAACAAAGCAAACCCAAAACACAACTCTATGACGACATCTTTATTTTGTTAAGGGAAAAAACAAACAAAAAAACAACAAAACAAAACCCAAAAAACCCTAACAAAAAAACAAACCCAAACAAACAGCTCTCCATTCTGTCTGCTTTTAGAATTCTTGCCTAAAAGAGCGTTTTCCCACCCAGTCTTACCTTTGCACTAAATTAGATCTAAGGCTGCATTAAGCAATTAGTTTATTATTCACCAATGCAACCCTTGTTTAAGTGAAGATTTTTAAGATGCTGTCATATAGGGATTCTCACAGGTTATCCCAATCACAGACCATTATGATCCCACATGCCCAGAATTCTCATTGAAGCAAATTAAATGTTAGTTGATGGGCTCCAAGTAAAATGTATTAATTTAATGTGAACATCTGCTTCCATTAAAGCCTGGCTGTAACACAACAGCAGCAGCACTCTTGAATGAACTCATCTGTTGCTTACAACAGGCAAGAAACATTCCCTCCACAGAATCCCTCTGCTAGAAGTCAGTCATTGCAGCATCAAATTTCCCAAACATTGGAGTGAGGAGGAGTCAGGATCCTGCAACCTGTAGCAATGGTCCAGATGACAGAGGTCAGTTCACTGCATAGCACAACTTGGACCCCTTGCACTGTTATTGCTTAGGGGGTTTATTATAAACGTAAGGTTAGTATTAAAGCTCTATTCCAGACTTCTGCTCTACATAAAGCAGCATACAAGCCTTTAAACAACAGCAATTGTTTGCAAAGAGAATTACTAAAAGCACTTACTATACAGAAAAACACTGCATAATTATGCCTCCCAATTCCACTCACCTGAGAAGATGCTGCAGCCTGCTCCTGGAACCACAATAAAAATCATCTGCAACTTCATTTGTGTTTTGTTCCTGACCACAGGAGGTGTTTAAATAAAAGCCCTGCCTCATGTCACAAGAGTTCAACAACTTCAAATAGAAGCAAGAGCCATGCCTGCATTCCTTTATAAAGAAAATTATGGTGCTTTTAAAGCAGTAGAAGAATCCACATATAATTGGCAATATTCACAGCAATATTAAACACATTTTATGCTACACAGCTACAAGTCATACGTTCCTGCATGACTTACTCCTGCAAACAACACTGCACTAAATAAAGGCCAGCCTTAAATCTGAGATGTCTTTGGATATTTGGATAAGCTTTGGACCTCTCCTTTTGTACTTGTACCCAGCCCCAAACAAAGAAGCCCATTAACAAAGACTCAAGATACTTCATTCAAAATATGTCTAACAGCAGGGTGAGGCTGCTATTTTTTTTTTCACAATATTTTATACAACCACCTGACAGAAAAAGCACCTAAGAGATCTCCTATCCCTGCAAAGGACTTTGCAGGATGCAAAAGAATGAATTATTAACTTCAGTAATTTTCAACCCCATAGCTAAACAAATGAGGAAAAATAATAATCCTCAAAAGTCTTCCACTTATCAGTGCATCCAAGGCTGTTACTGTTGGCTGTCTACTTCCACATCACACAGAAGCAAAGTCACTTGAAATCCTGCTGCCTTAAAAGAAATAATGACTTCTTTTTTCCCTGTAGGCAGACTGAGAAATAGGGTAAAACAGATAAAAGCCACTGAGCTCTCTCCTGCTTGGCTTTCACTTTATGTAGTGCCCAGTTCAGAGATCCATCTTCCCTAACTGTCTGACTGCTCTTGGCTGAAGAACTCCAGTTCAGCTTGCTCTGAGAACATGGAGGTGTCAGAGCTCTGAACACAAGTGCCACACAAAGAAGTCCTTTATTTACCCTTGTGTTTATAATCTAATCAGCACTCTGGTTTCTAAACCATTCTGCAGGAGAGAGTTCAGAACCTCCTTCAAGCAGACAAGTTAACTTTCACTGGAAAGAAGTTTCCTCTTTCCCCGTGTACTGCTTGCTCTTCCCTTCTCTAAACCAATTCCAGAATCTCCTAAAAAGAACTTAAAGGCTCACGACAACAGAACCCAAACCTGCAGATCACTGACCTGCCTATTCTGCAGCTGCAAATGATTTTAAATATGGTTAAACCTGTTAAAGTGTTCAGAACTGCCCAGCAGTGCCTCAGAGTATGCCCTCCTGAAATGAACCTGATTTGCTAAAGCAATTATTTTTAGTGTTTCATGCAAGCTCAGAGCACATGAACATCTCTGCATAGCTCCTCTGCTACTCCCATTCATCTCTGGCATGGAGAAATCACAGCTGCTTTGGAGGAATGGAGCTTTTACAGTTTAAGGAGCAAAACCTCAAAAGGCCCCTGGCTCCTACAGCATTATTTACAAAGTACCCATACTCTGGAAGCAGAGAAGAATTTTTTTAAAATCATATTTTATCACTAGTGTCCTCAGCACCTAGAAATCACAGTGCTGTTCACAGGAACAAAGTGTTTCCTGCAGCCTGCAGTGATTTCTGATAGTCATAAACTGTGCTGGCTGATAAGATCCCAGCAGATTGGCAGCTCTGGGAGCAAGGCTGTGATGTAACTGGCAATATGATAACCAATTCTTTAGGTAAACTGAACATTACTTTCTCTACCCTCCTGTTTGCCAGCGTGTCAAGACTAATTTACAAATTTGTGCCCAGCACTGACAGGCTGCAGCAGAATTAACACCAGCAACTTAAATTCATTTTTCACTCCTGTCAAAATCTCCCTGACAGCCTTTACAGCCCCTGAACAAATATACATCTCAAGTCTGAGCAAATAATTCTGCAGTCTGGGTCTACTTCAGTGTTTGCTGAAATGCAGGTTGGTTTTTTTTCACTAGATATAGCAGGCCCTGGGGAAGGGGAGAGGGATTTGCTTCCATAGGGAAGCAGGGACTGCCCCCCTTCCATTTTCCAGGAAGCTTAGCAAGGCCTGAAGCTAGCCCAGAACTGCTTCTAACAAAAGAGCAAAGAAAAAAAATGGTGAAAAAAGGCAACTCAGGCAAATGCAAGGCCCATAAGTTCAGCCCATGGGCTTGCTTTGGGGAGGGATGAGGATTCCTTCTCTGCAATAAAGGAAAAGCAGCCAAGAGAGCCTACAACCAGAAAAACAGCAAGAGCTCAAGACTAGGCAAAGACTTAAGAAGTGGAGAGGGGGAAAATGTGCAACACAGAGAAGAGGAACAGCTCAAAAGCCTCCTTCTGGGCAGTCCTCTGCTGCAAAGGGAAATGTTCTGATGAACTTTAAAGTTCCAATTACTGAACTAAGCCCTTGGCTTTGTTGAGACAGCCTTGGAGCTATCTGAAGCACATCATAGAGATGGGAGCTGCACAAGAATTGAATTAGCTAAAATATCAACTTTGAGCAAGCTGCCAGTCTTAATGACAAAGAACAACTACTACTCCCTGTGCCAGCAGGATACTCACTTTCTACAACCAGTCTGAATTCAGGAGACTGCTGGAGAGCAGGACCTGCCAGTGCCATAGCTCTGCCTCCCAGATACCTGCAGCAACATTTTATTCTGAAAGGAGATGTCAGACAGACAATTTGCTTGACAAGCCAGCTCTGACTCCAGGAATGTGATTCAGCCCACACATGGCATGGTAAATATGATTAGGTCTGACTCTGAAACATCTGATAAGACTTATACCCAAACACCCCTTTGACACAGATCAATTAGCATGACACTTGGCACGGTGAGGACCAGCACACTCCATTCTGGACTTCTTTAGCTCAACCATGCAGAACTGTCATCTCTGTAAATATTTATGGGAACATAGGTAACTACGACCTTAGTCTCCCCGAGACAATGCTCAAATTCTTGTTTTTCTTCCTCTTAAGTCCAAGGCATTTCCCCCATTTTTTAGGTATATCCGCTTTTTTTGTGGTCCTTTTTAGAAGCTGCTTTATGTTTATCTCCTCACCCATGGTATGGCAGGGGGGTTAAATTTCATTACATGGCTCTGACAAACACTTTTCCCAGCTTCTCTGAACAAATGAGAAGCAGAAGGTGGACATCTTGAAGTAGTTTTTTTGCTAACCCTGCATGAGCAGGGCAGGAAGCAGTAGCCTATCCAGTGCTTTTAAAATCACATTTTAATTATTGCACAGACTATTCATCATTTCAAATTCTTTTGGTCAACAGACAGAAATAGCCTGGTACAAGTGCTAATGTGAGAAACTTGTAGAATTGCTGTCTCCTGCACTAAAAAGGTCAGAACAAGGTTTCTAGAGACCCTGCACAGACAAAGGGGAGTCTGCTGGAGGAGCCCGGGCTGTGGAACACAGAATCCCATTATCCTGGTGTCCCAGTAAAGCCATGTGATTCCCTGGGACAGCTCATCTCCCACATCCACATCATTACTGAAATAAATACAGGATAGAGCAGAACAGAACCAAGAGAGAAGAAATGTCTGCTCCAATTGGGCTGTTTGGAAGGGAGTTACCAGCAACAGCTCAGCACTCGGTTTCAGCAACAAAACTGCACAATGAAAAGGGATTATTAAAACTGACTCATGTAATAACCACAGAAAAATCCATCCATTGTTTTGGGAAACTTAAAAATTACTTAATGCTCTTAATTTTATCAAATGTATTTAAATGGCAGAAGATAGGCACCGGCATGCCTGTCCCAGATTGTGAAGCTTCAGTGGCTTAAAAGAAAAAAAAAACAACTTAAAATTCATCTTGCCAAGATGCAAGACGACTAACATGAGTACACAAGGGAAAAAAAACCCTCCATGCCACTGTCAACTGCACACTAAGTAGTGTTAAGCAAATATTTGCAATATATAAAAAGTTTTCTGCAGCCTGCCACCGAGTATGACTCCCAGCTCCCATCCTCTGTGCTGAAAACTTAAGTAGTGATCTGACCTGGACACACCGTGGTTTCTAAAGCTCCCCAGCACACTCACTTCAAACTCTTAGTCCTTCACCTCCACTGCAGCACACTGATCTTAGAAGAGTAATGTAAAATATCCATTGATAAATCCAGCAGGTCAGTACAGAAGTATTCCCAGCACACAGAAATGTTTGTGAAGACAACACCACGAGAGCTTCTACCTAAAATCCAGTACACAAGAATTGAGAGGATTTTCAAGGTTCTCCCTCTAATCTTTAGCAGCACAAGAAGAATCTGTATTTTTCTACAGATAATTGTGTTCCTCTTTCCCTCACCTTTCCTTTTTTTCTTTACCCTAATTCTTCATTCTCTTCCCTGTTTTGTATCCCCAGAATGCAGCAGACACCTCAAGAACCAAAAATATTAGTGTTGAGGAGGGCTTTTGGGTGGGAGGAGAAGGAATAATATAAAGCAGACAATAAAACATTTGAAATCTACTTATAGTCAAGAATGCTCAGTGTAACAAAGGAGTATAATTCTGTATACTTCCAGCCTTGCATCAGCTTCCAAAAGACATCACAGAAGCATGCTCTAATGTACACCATCACCATTTTAAAAATACATTTGTATTTTTATGGGGCTTAGGACATTTCTCTTGTCATTTCTCACCTCCTACTGCTGCTGAGGTCTCAGCAAAATGCAGACACCTTGCCAAAAGTCTGGCAGCTGAGGAGGAAAGTAGTTACAGAAGAGATTTACAGCCCTAAGACCTAACACTAAGCTGTCGGAAAGTACAGGCAAACTTCTGAGGCATGAATTTCCTTTCTGTTTTCTATAAACACCTAATGAAAGCTTTCATGAATGTCCTCTTGGAGGCTGCCAAGTTAAAATAGTGCATTATCTCAGCTGTTGCACATGACTACATGGAAGATTCTTACATCACAGCTTGAAGAGAAGCAATCTAGCAGGCTTTTCACAGGAAAATCTTCCCATCTAGGGTAAGGATTATTTCTTTTCAGAACTGCCTTATGACTTCATAGTAATCTGTTATGAAAAGGAAGACCTGAATGTTTTGAGCATTACCATTGCACTGTGGGTCTCCAAACAGAGCAGGGATTTTCTGGCAATTGAACATGTACATCCATGTTGAGACTGTGGGCTTCGAGTTGAGTTCCACCAAATGGATCCCCGGATAGTTCTCAGGGGAGAGCTTTGCACAGTAAGCAAACATGAAGTGATGTGTTTGCCACTGTTATTCTGGCAAGCAAATCATAGATGTCTGATAGATTTTCAAAGTTGAAAAAAAACTTTAAAATCCCTGTTAAACTGATAGCTTTTGTGAAGGACTGCTTTCAGGAATATATCAGATTAAACAGTGTGTGTTGCATTTGGGCTAACTGGTGACCTTACAAAAAAAACATCACTGGCACAGCACGAAGTGATCAGGGACTACACCATTTTCAACACTTACTGCCATCTACTAACACATGAACCCCAGCTCCTTTCCAACAGATCTTGTCTCATTTCAGAATTCAGGCAAATAACCCATTCTGCTGCATTTCTATGAAGACATACTGAACTATGTAATTAATGTACAAGTGGCTAAGCTTAAATGTTAGAATGTAAGCTGTACTGCCTTCACTGGCATTGTAACATCCTCTCTCACAAAAAGTCTTAATTTGACCAGTTTCATGAGTAAAAGCTTTCTCCCTACAGCCCTGTTGTAACCACACTGCTGTTATCACCTCAAAGCAATTCTGAAAGGCTCTGATAAGAGCAAGTGATAAGAGATCAGGATTACTCTTCTGTGGAAAGGAACCAAAGAACCTGCTGGAATTTATGACAATCTTCTCATTCACTTCTGCAGTTCTTCAACCTGAAATGCCAAGAATAATTGCAAGTTGAAGCCAATGTGCTCATGGCTTTCCTCACTTTGTCTTTATCTCCACCTGCACTACTGCCTTCTCCTCCACATCCTTTAAGAAGCAGCCTCCAAACAGAAAGCTACAAATCACCCAATCTCTGCCCCAAAACTAAATACTTTTACTGAACCTATTCAAGATACAGGAAACTGTTTATTGAAATGAGATAAAGCTTATGTGCTGCCAGGAGTTGGGAATTCAGGTGGGATACATACCCAGTACATAGCAAAGTCCCCACATGGTGCTCCTCAACATCAGTTATCTAGACGTGAAGAGTTTTATAACCTTTGTAAAGATAAATATATTTAACTGGGGCTTTTGTGTGGTATCAGGATTCTAACACAAGTATTAGCAAAATAAACTGCTCTTCAAAGGCTGCTCTGACACATGAGGAAACACAGAGTACTTCTCACACAGTCCTTAAGAAATTTAAGAATGCTCACTCTGTTTAAGCTGCTTTAATCACTTCTGGCACAATGGGCAGATTAATATAGTTTAGAGCTTCTAGTTAATTATGGTGACTAGCCTTTACAGAATTACCACTCTTCTATGCCATTTAGATGGCAGCAAATTAATAAAGATGACAGCTAGGAGGAAATAAAATTAAAGATTAGTATTTCTAACAAAGGTGGATGAGTCTTAAATTCACACAAGCATAATAGTTGTTGTTGTCTTGGTTGTATACATTTCCAAGAAAGTAATTTAGTTCTTGAATTCCCAGGCAAACAATGAGAAAAACAACCAAACTTTTGGAATATTCTCAAAGATACCAGTCCCAGAGTTACTAAAGCCTGATGTAGTCTCTGGGATGGAGTAAGCCCAGTTTGCCTCCTGCTGCAAACACAGTTGCTGCTGAAACTTTCACTGATGAACTCCAACTTTAAGGCAGTCTGATGGTTGTTACCAGTGAGGGGGTACAAACCACCAGCAGTGGCAGCTCCGTGCTGTTTATGGGGAGAGATGGACAGCAGGAGTTCCAGTACAAACTTGTTTTTTAATGCAAAACACCAGTGAAAAGGGACAGAGTGACGGAGACAGTGACCTCATCCCCCTGCCTGCCTGCCCTGCAATTACAGGAGCATTGGGCTGAGTCAGGGACACAAACACCACCCAAATGAAAGCCCCCTCACCAGGAGCCATGCCAGCTCACCATGGCAGTGGAATAAATCCCAGCTCATGGCTCTGGAGCTCTATCTCATTGTGGATTTGATAGCAGAAAGATCAAAATGCTTCACTGAATGCTTGAGGAAGGGCAAGGATGGACACTTGAAAATAGGATGTCACCTCTTCCAGGGATGCAAGAAAGGGACACTGGTGACACTGCAGCACCACCTACTTCCCAGCACCATGACCTGCCTTACACAGCACCTGGAAGGCTCCTAGGTTCTCCCACATAAAACAGTAAGCAGAGAAGACAGTCAATTCCATTGAAATATATCAGGGAAGAGTCTGACAGCATTACATATAAATTGATAGAAGGATCTAATGCCCAAAAGGGGAAGAGAAGCTATGAAGGAAAATGGGTTTATTTGCAGATTCATCACAAGCTGCCACCAGGAGCTTGCTGTCCTTCAGGGACAGTTATCACAAAATGAGCTTACTTACATCTCATAGTTGTTCTTGAAAGGATAAAATTCTCTACAGCATCTCTGCAAGTGACTTCATTCCCTGGGTCACTTTGTCCCTTTTAACACAAAAAGCTGCTCTTCCACTGACAACTGCACTCTGGTTAAGAATACAGATTAGTAGAAAAACATTTTCCAGGGCATTAGAGAGTTCTTAAGTGCTCTGTGCTCCTTCTTTCTCCCTTTTTTTAAAAGAAAAAAGGAGAGGTTTCAAAACTTCACAGATGACAAAAACAGTCAGTCTAAGGTGAGAAGATTCTTGTATAGTTGTCTTGGGAAAAAATTCAGTAGGAGAGTTAGGGACAGAAGCCAGAATGCCCAGTGCTTCATCATATAGTCAATGCTCTACTGAAAAGGTTAGAAGGAGAAATAAAAATTTTCTTTTTGCACTCATAAGAGGGAAATTTTCTTACCGCAGTTTTAGTGACAACAGCTTTATGAACCCTAAAAATAATAAAACCTAAAAATAGAAAACCCTAAAACTCATTTTGATTCAGTATTAATGCTCTCATGCCATTCTACAGAATGGTATAAAATTACAGCAATATCTGGTACCTTTGTTAACCAGATCTGACTTGACAGCACTTGACTGCTATGACTGAACAGCCATGAACCTGCTAAATATAAATTCTGTTTTCTGTATCAGAGAAAGTTTAATTTAAAAACCCAAAAAACCAACACTACATTGTTGTTTTCTCCCCTCGGAGACATGCAGACAAATTTTACCTGGAGGAACTCACAGGCAGAAATATATATTCCACTGGAACCACTGATTTGGAATAAATCCTGAGCCAGGTTCCCTTTGATCATTAATTCCAATGAGTCACTGTATGGACTGAACATACCCACTGTATTTAAGGGCAAAGGGGGATAGAATCCCATTACCCATCATCACTTCCCTCAACAGCTGTTCTCACTGTTAATGAGCCATTGTCAAATTAGTTTTCTTGCCCACATGAAGAGAACAAAGGGAATTCTGCCCTAGTATTGCTCTTTTTACTGCAGGGTCTGTGACCTGCCATGTCTTGCAATTGATGTTGATCTCTGCTGACCTGTACAACCCCCCTACACATTTTGAGGGTTTGGAATGCAGTGACACCTGTGTACTGGTAACTGCACAATAAGCAACTTTGATCTGAACTCTGCTCACAAAGGCTCTGCCATTTACATTCACATTTGTGGAACCATTTAAGATTGGGAAATCAAAACATTTGGCTTGAGATTTATGAAGTTACATGGAATTGAGTCTCAGGCTTTAATGTTAAGTTTTGCTTTTGACTCTCTTCCAGTGCAAATTCAGATATAAATCCACTGAAATTAGCATCAGATTGAAGATTGAACTGGAGCCCCACTACAAAGAGCAGCAATGCAAGGCATCAGATGCCAGCTAAAACCCTCCACAACACACGTTGGCAATTTCCATACAGAAAAAGCCAAAAAGGGGAGAACTGAACATTCCCCCAGTGAGAACAGGCTGGGGAATCCAAAATACAGCACTGGGCTGATTTCTGAAGCCAGAACAGAGAAAGCAGACAGTCCCAAAATCCACTTGGAAGTGCATTCAAATTAACAACCTTTTGGGGGAAGCAGGATCCATCAGCTCCAGCAGAATGCTTCCAAATTGAGCCGAGTAACCACCATCCGTGGGGATGAGCTGGAGGGTGGAAAGCCTGAACAAAAGGCTGAAGAAAGGCATCATCTGTGATTCACTTTCAGACAGTAGCAATGCAGCCAGCCCATGTCCTGTGTCATTAACAAGCAGGACTCATCATTAATGGCCACAGAGCACCATTCTCTCCAAGTTCTCTCAGAGCTCTTGTAATTGAAGCAGATCCAGAGGCAGAGTCCATGTCATTTTTTGTACATGGATCAACATCACTGAGAACAAATAGAGCAGAGGAGAAAGATTCTCACACCCTAAGTATTTTAAGCAAACACTAATAATTTCCTTTTAAAAAGTCTTCTGAAACTAAGAACCTTGTTAATCCAGCCATGGTAAAAATGCATGCCTCCCAGTTGCTCTTTTCTACAATAGTACTAGGAGGAAAAAAAAATAATTAAAAAAAGCACCAAATCTGACATTTTTGCCAACATCTGTGCAATCCAGGTGACACAGTGACAGGCACTGTTCTATCACCTTAGCTTTTTTCAAGCCTACTTGAAAGCAGAAAGATCTGATAAGAACTGTTTCTAGACCAGGCAAGAGCCAGAGATGATGAAACATCACATCCATTACTTACTTCTTTGGCATCAAAAACAAATCCCACCCTCCTTTCCTTAATGACTTCTTAATCAGCAGGCACAAGCATCTCTAGGTCACTACCTATGGTCATTCCCCTCTAGCCCCAAACAAAGGCATTTTAACCCTATATTTGAAATTTAGTCATCTATCAGTGTGTCCAAGCTACTGCCATACCACCATGACCTATTTTCCCCCCTACTTTAAACACAGACACATGTTCCACCACTTCAGGTGTAAGGGTGGGGGGTCCATGCATAGGGTTCCCTATGACAGATACATACTGTAAAGTTTTTAACTATTTTTTAAGACTAAGCTGGAAGAAAACTCTTTATTTCATGTACAAACAAAAAGGCTGGTCTTAAAAATTAAGATGGAGCCTTAAAATGTAAAGAACAACATCCTGTGAATATTGCTGGCAAAGAAGAAAAAAATTTAATAAAATTACTCACTGAAAAGAATATGCAGGAAGCCAACAAGAGACCTGGCAAAGCATCACCACAAAACCCTCACCACAAAAAAGCAGCTGTTGAGCTGTACGTGGGTTTAGTTCTTTCTTTAGCTGGAAGCCCAGCATGCAAACTGCAGGACTGCAATGAAAGCCTATGATTAAAGATGATGAAGAGCTAGAAATAACTTGTTTCTCTGTTTGTTTTCACCTCAGCCCCAAATGGCAAGGGTCTTCTGAGATTATTTGGGTTTAAAATCAGAGGTAGTTGGGGGGGTTTGCTCCCAGATCTACTCAACCCTCAAGCTGTCCAAGCAGAAAAAAAAATCTGGTTTTTTTTTCTTCAGAAAAGTCCAAAGCTTCCCACCATGAGTCACAGGAGGAATCAAAAGGTAAATTCAAAATATACACAGAAAGTCTTGTGGTGCTTTTGCAACAGAGGAAGCTGTTCTTTGAAGAATACAGCACAGATCCTGGCCCAAGTTTCTCTGAAACTCTAACCACAACATGAGGTGGTGATTTTTCTCTCCACCACAGCTAATCCAGTTCATCTGTGAATTCATCATTTTAATTAGAATTCAAAGTTAGCAGTTAGCCAGAGATAAAGTTCATAATAAATACTTTGTTTGCACAGCTAAGACAACAATTTCAAATCAGTCAGAACATATCCTAGCCCTGTTGCTCCCATACAAGCATGTTTAAGTAAGGTACATGCACTGATTTATCTACTCAAATATTTAACAAAGTACAACCCCACTCCCACTGTGGACCACTGCTAGAAAGTGGGATCAAAGAGAAACATCCTCTTGTCCTTCCAGAACTTCTCCTACATTACTACAACCCCGAAGTCCCAGTTTCCAAGCTACACCATGGAAAAAAAAAATTAGAGATTTGTTAGAATGCACCAGATATTCATGTACATCATAAATACATGTCTCTGCAGCAGGTTTTTAGAAGCAAAGATGGCATCAATTGAAGACAAATATCTGACACCCAAACAAGCATAATTCTCATAGTGCTTAATTTGCCCAGCTCCAAGCAGTGGAGCTTTCCAACCCGTTCCACAATTTCCAACCAATTACAAGAGATGTAAATTGTTTGTTGTACAGCCAAGTTTTTTTACATTAGACAATTTTCTGCCTTCTTCACAAAGAAAGTTTACATCCTCTCAGTGCAAGTAAAAAACTCTTCTCAAGACTGAATCTCAGGTTTCACCAGAGCAAGCATTTCACATCAAACTTCATATTTCACAAGGGATATCCAAAATTCTCTAATACCGGGTTGGGGGGCTGTTTTGAAAGGAGTAAGGAACGTGGAATTTCAGTGAAAAGCCACATTGAAACATAACTACCCCTTTAAAACACAAAAAGAAAAGCAGAAATGCCAGAATTAAATGTATACATATATATTTGGCTTTACACAGAGGCTGCATTATTACCAGCTCTGTAACCAATTGAAACAGGGACAGAAGTCTCACACGCCGGTTACATTCTTCTACAGGGATAAAAAAATTATTTGTTTTTTATTGGGTCTACCTGTAACATTTGCATCTTGTTATCACTGATATCTTAGCTTTAAAAGTTTGCAGACATTCCTCCAGGGCTTATCTTAAGCACATTTTTATTAAGTTCCCTTCTTTAAAAAAACGAGACCCAGTGCGTTTCGACGCACTCTGCCTTCGACAATGATAATCTTTGTCCTTCCCAGCTGCAGCAAATTTAAGATAATCTCTTGTTCAAGTGGACTTTATTAATCTTCCAATTGAAATACCATCCTGAGGTAAAACAATTATTTCCACTTCAGCTCTTAGTAACAGTTAAGTCTCTGCTGGAGAAGACAACTAACATCTGGCAGACTCAACATCTGCATCAATTAAGAACAATTTTCAACCCGTACAAATCCGTGCAAGCACTCAGACTCCAGCTCACAGCCTGCTCAGCAGCCTTCCTGCAGCTAAAAACAGCTAAAAGCTAAGAAAGAAAAAGAAAAAAAAAAAAAAAAAAAGGAAAGCAGGGAATGACTGCAGAAGATTTTCCCCAAGTCAGCAGCCTCCGGCCGGCCACACGCAGCAGCACTGTGCCTGTCATAACACACAGAGACGTGCAGAGATCTTCAGGGGAGATCTCAGGGCAAGGCTGGAAGATGGGAGGTGAGAATCCTCTGGGCAGGTCTGTGTGCTGGGCTCAGCATCCTGGGCTCCAGGGGCTGGAAAACACCCTCAGCCCTTGAGCTTGGGCCAGCAATGCCAGCAGACTGATGGGGGGGAGACAAAAAAGCACATTTCCTTTCCCCCTTCCACACCCAGGAAGGTTTGAAGAGCTGGCTGCATGCTTACAGACACAAAGAGAGGACATCAGCCTGCAATCCAGGTGCTGAGCCCCACACCTGTGCAGGGACCAGCACTTCCAGAAGGACAGAGCATGCTGGCCTCATGTCCCAAACGCTCTTCAGATTTTTGTTCCAAATAACCTGAACAGATCATGATAACTCAGAGTCCCCCACAGGGCAGGGGCATGGTCACATGGCTGAAATTAAACCGACTTACCCTCTCTTAAAGCTGGTTCCCTTCAGCTGGAGGGAGGGATAGATCCAAGGTTTAAACACTGCTCATCTAAAAACCCCAAACTGTTCAATCTCACCTTAAAAGTGGTGATGCAGTATGAATGATTTTTTTCTGTCTAGAAAACAACACTTCACTTACACAGCCTGACACTTGCCTGTATTTTCAGATGTCCCTGGAAGTACCTTTTATTGAGATAGTTTGATAATTGATAGAAGACAAGCCTTTTCTTGGTAAGAGTAGCAACAGATAAAAAGGCACAAGGGATTTGGAATCAGATCTACAGGCAAAAGCTCTTCTAAATGCTAGCACAGTTTGAAAAAAAATATATTAAATTTTAAGTTCCTTTCTCCTATAAATTTTCTCCAATTGCTAACTCCCACAGCTGAAGTCATAAGCCACAGTGTAAAATCATAATCATTACTAGAAAAAATACTAAAAGATTAAGACAACATGTTAAGTAGAAAAAGATTCATGTTTATGTACCACAGTGTAAGATAACTTGATCTAGGGGAAAAAAACCCAGCAATTTTGGGCTTGGAATATCTGCTGGGATATGTTCCTTAAGGGGAACATTTTCCCATGTGTACTACAAGACAAACAAAAATGTGGGTTAAATATGATCTAGCTGCTCCACTATGTACTCTAATAAATTTCTAGACCTCAGAACTCCAGTTTTTTTGTGCTAGGATATCCAAGAAAAATGGTTTTGGGGGCTGGAACAAAGGAGCTAAATGTATTTTTCTAAAATGAAGCAACTGGTAATCACAAAAATTACACAGGCAGAATCTCATTGCAAAGAGCATCTTAAGATGATCTTTCACTATTATTTTCAAGAGCAGAAGTAAAGCCATCTTTAAAAGTAACAAAAAAAAAAAGGGGGCATTATTTCAGCTCTGAATTCAACTATTACATTTCTTAATTCATGAGATCAACGAGCTTAGGTCTTTAACACCAGCACACACATCAGGTGTGAGCAATGTGTTCACTGGCTGAGCAATGCAATCTGCCTCGGGTTTTGCTGGTGGCCAAATATTTCAAACAAGAAGCATTTGCAAGCCATGCCCTCCTTAACCAAGTGGTCATCCTGAAAAGGAAAAAAAGCCTCCATTATTTTAGGAAAGAAATGTAACCTATCACTATCTTTTTGTGCATTCTTGGATGGTGAGTTGGTGCTGTATTGTACAAGGCCAAATTGCTTCAAAAAGGCTGTGGTGTTCATCAAAATTATTATTTTGTTGGTTGTGAAACAACAACACTGTACAAACCCACTCAACTGCATCCAGCAAACAGAACAAAGATCTACAACCTGCAACCTGGAGCACCCTGGAGCAGTGCTGTTCCAAAGGATCACCTGCCTGGCAGGCCAGGGGGCTGCCCATCCCTTGGTTTACAAATAATACCCCCATCTTCACAGGATCTCGAGTTCAAGAAACTTGTGCACACACCTCACTTTCTGCAGGCCCTAACAGCACCATCAGGAGTTGGGCACAAAGCTTATTTTTCACTTGGAGCCCATTTCCCTAAATAAAATTTGATCATCAAAGGGTTGACAGTAAGATAAGGTAAACCCAAAGTGTGTGTTTAGACAAGCAAACATGCCATGACAGCATCCTTTCCCTACAAAAATAAAATAAAAAAAAAAGAAAACATTGGTACCAGTGTTCAGGGGACTGCTGACAAGCACTGCAACACCTCATTAGCTCATGATAATCCAACTGAATAGACTAATCTACTCTGACTGCAAGAATTAAATTTAAACCAGCACAACTACTCCATAAGTGTTCAAAAGTGTGCTCCAGGCCAGAAATGAAACAGCCAACCTGCCCCAAAGGATCTTATTGTGGGATGTCCATCTGAACAGTGAAGGTCACAGAGAGAGGGATAATCACTGCAATTACCTCGTAATGAACACACAGAGATACAACACTCATGAGATACGTGTTGATATGCATTAATCAAATATTATTTGTAAGCACCAGAAGAAAAACTTGCTTTAAGAGTTGGGAGGTGAAAATGGGTTTTGTGGTTACCTACAATGAGGTCCCCTTCACCCCACTGGCTTTATTTGGTGTATGTGATCCCCATGGGTGTGCAAGAACCAACTCCTGAACACAGACTCTGGCTTAAAAATTTGCTGCACACAAGTAAGGGAAAGCAGAATCAACTATGTATCAGCAGAAAAACTTAAAACAGCCCACAAGTCTCTTCTCCCCAAAGGAAAAAAAAAGTATATAGATACATCAGGTCTAAAAAAGAAGAAGTATCCCCAGTTTTTGGTGATATAACCCACACCACACACACAACTTCCCCTGAAGAACCACTACTCCCATCTCCTTGGTACCAACCATCCAAACAAACACAGCCCCGTGGCCTGGTGGCATCTCCTATTGTGGAATGAAATGAAAGGACA
This sequence comes from Florisuga fusca, assembly GCA_038090715.1. Classification (NCBI taxonomy): domain Eukaryota; kingdom Metazoa; phylum Chordata; class Aves; order Apodiformes; family Trochilidae; genus Florisuga; species Florisuga fusca. The sequence goes on from JAAWXA010000039.1 coordinate 978,949, forward strand.
ACTTCTTTTTCCACCAGAGTCAGTAGGTGTTCCAGCCACAAATTACAGAGCAATCCAGGCACACAAGCTCCCTGAGAGCAGACAGTGCTTTAGCTAAAAATTACTATTTGAACAGGATATGCCTGCCCATAAAAACTCTCTAAACCAAGTTAATTGACAAGAACAGGTCAGTTATAAAAGCTGATGGCTAAAGGTATGCAAAGAGCTCACTGCAGTCCTGTTACCCTGGACTGAAGAGATTCAGCTACGCTTCACAGGCCCCAGAGCCCAGAGATGCTGCCTGCCTGAGATACACTGAGAAGGGATTACTTAGGTTTTGCAGGGAAAAAAAAATAAAATACAGGGCTGGGAAAAGAGGAAGCGCATTTTAAGCCTAAAAATGCCAAAACTCCAATCAGGAATGCCCAAGCCAGCCCCAAAAGCCAGGCAGCTCTCAGACAATGCAGGAATCTCCCTGCAGAATCCCAACTACCTTTTTTTTTTTTTTTTTTTTTTCTGGCCTCCATCTCTGGCACAGATAGGTTGATACAGCAAAGCAAAGGAAAGCCTATCCATCAACTCCCATCCAACTGGGAGAACACCAGTTAAAAACCCTGGGTTTACCAGCAGGCTAAGAGAACCCTCCAGATTACCAGGGTTTACATGGCTGTCATTAAGGCTTTTGTTTTGACTAATTCAGAGGAACATCCATGAGTGCAAACCTTCCCCTGCAGTATTTGCAACCCAAATATTGCAGCACTGAGCTAATTTCAGAGAGCTGGCACACGAAATTCACTACTGGAGTGGTAGGACCAGAAAATGAAGGCAAGCTAAATTTAGGAGCAACTGTGCAATGCAATACTAAGAACAGATTATTTCCTTTCCCCAAAAGGGAGTAATTTTTTTTTATTTTATTTTTTTTCTTATTGCTGTAAATCAAGCTGACAATGCTCCTTTTCAGACCATGGCTCTCCAGCCTCCCAGGAAAAGACCATTTTCTGGACACCAAGCTGAGCTCCAACCACCCCTTCCCCCCGCCGAGGCAGAGCCTTCCCAAAACCATGGGAGCACCGCAGGAGCATCCTCCCAAGTGGAGGAGCCCTGGGACAGGAGGAGGCATGTCCCCATGTCCCCAAGGGTGTCCCCCCGATCCCCAGATGCTTTCCCCGCCCGAAGGAGGGACTCGCCCGTTTCCCCGCACTGCAGGAGCGGGCAGCCCGCATCCCCGCATCCCCCCTCCCTTCCCCGCATCCTCACGCCTCCACCCGCCTCCCCACGCCGCTCACTTTCTCTTGTACTCATCCCGCTCCCGCTTGACTTTGGCCAGCACGTTGTAGAGGGCGCGGATCTCGGGGGTGATGGTGTCGATCTGCACCCCGACCCCGTCCGGATGGATCCAGGAGACACCGGGCCCCTGCACCGTCTCCAACCCGCCGCCTCCGGTCCGCCGCACCTGGGTGTAGCTCCAGATGGTCCCGGGCAACCGGCTGTAGTGTGGCGGCGAGGAGAGGGGCCCGGCGGCCAGCCCGTGGCCCGGGCCCGGTGGCGGCAGCATCGGGGAGGTACCGGAGTCGGTCTGCACGGCCTGGTCCCGGGAGAAGGTTTTGTAGCGCAGGCGGCGGTCGCGTTCGCTCTGCTGGGCCGCCAGCTGCTTCTCCAGCAAACGGTTCCGCCGCTCCAGCTCGTGGACCTTGGCCAGGAAGCAGCGGAACCGCACGTTCAGCCCCTTCAGCAGGTGGATGTTGGAGCCCAGGTCGTTCCGAAGCGCTGCCGTTACCGGAGGGGCCCCCCCCGCCGCCCCCGGGCTACCGGGACCGCCAGCACCGCCGGGGCCCAGCGGTAACGGCAG
>JAAWXA010000039.1:980796-1161120 GCA_038090715.1 Florisuga fusca
TGCGGGCAGCGCGCCCCGCAGGCCACGCCCCCTCCCCCTAATAGCTTCATAGCCCCGCCCATCGCCTCGTAGCCCCGCCCATCGCCTCGTAGCCCCGCCCCCAGGGCCCCCAGAAGCTGCGGGGAGGGTGCGGGGGGTTTGGGGGTTTCGGATCAATCGGTTCAATGTCAAATTACTGCCCTGTGAAACCCGCCCCGCCCCGGCCTTGCTACGGCTGCTGCTGGGGAAATCACCTCCTCGATGAGATTAAATTATAAGGGGGGAATGTTGTTATCCGGTGGCAGAGTTCTGCCTGAGTGCTAACAAACGTTGATATTATAATAATTAAGTTATTAAATAAGCGTTTCCCAACTGGACCTCTGAGCCGCTCGGCAATCAAAGGATATTGTTTAATTGATTTATGTGATTGCCCCATCGCACAATGGTGCCTCCTGAGCAGGAGAAGCAGAAAACCCCCAGTGATGCTGGGGTGAAGCTGGAGCTGCTCCCCCAGTCTCTGTAACACAAACCTGGTCCTTGCCAGGTGATACTCCACGGGCAGCAGCTCTAACTTCGTGCCGTGAAGCTGCAGCAGCACCCGCGCTCAGCACCCTGACCCCAGGGCTGCCAAGGGCTCTGGGAACGTGTCACAAGCCCGTGTTTTCCCAGCACCTCCTGGAAAAAAAAACAATAAAATAAATGTGCTGGGTGGAGGTGCTTTCTCGGAGGGGTGACTCAAAGAAACACCTGCAAAGATTATCTCTGCCCAGAAAAACACTTCAGCCTCGATTGTGTTCATGGATGAGGTGCAGGGAAAATACCTTCAAAGTGTATATTAAATACCTGTAAGACCTTGGTCACCAGGGCAGGGCTGTGACTGCTGGTGTTGGGTACCCTCAATGGATCAACCAGGTGTGTCTTTCATTTGCATTCTCCGGCATTTTTCTTGTTTAAAGAAAATAATTGCAGCTCGCTGGGAAGGATTTCCATGGTGTGTACCCCCCTGCAGATTCACAACAATACTTGCCAAGTGCACGAATAGACTAAACCCACCAGTAATAAGGTTATTATCATGGGCAGAAGCCAACCAAGGGCAGGTTTCTCCCAGATGTGGGTAATTTCCCCTTTTTTGGGCACACAGCATTCTCAGTGGCAGGCAGGGATGCTGGAAGGAGCTGGGTGATTTCAGAAGCCAGCAAAACCGCGTTGAACATGAGATTTATTTATTTTTTCCCTTAAGGAGGCAGGAAAACATCAGAGGCAATGATAACCCAACCAGTTAATTAACGCTTTTGTACCTGCCTGATGAGCCGGTGCTTATGGTGATCACCCATCAGCACGGGGTGAGGCCGGGTCCAGCGGGGCTGATCCGATCCGAAGGTCATTAAATCAATGAGTCTGTTCCCTAATGAGCTTTGGCTCATCCCGGGGATGAGGACGGACACCAGCAGCATCCCGCTCCACCGCCAGGCTACGGTTTCATCCCGGCCCCTGCAAGTGAATCATCCTGAATTAATCGCAACAATTAATTAATGAGGCTGAGGCTGGGAGAAGCGGGAATCCCTCCCGCACCACGGAGCTGACCTGGGGCTGCTGGCCCTGAGCAGCCGGGGTCCAGCACATGGGACACCCCGCAGAGGCTGGGGACATTCCTGGAGGGATTCCTCTGATTCCTGACGTGGAAAGCTCTTTGCTGCCTGCCAATTGCAGATATAAATAATGAAGCACTGATTAAGCCCTTTTCCTATTTGGACAGGAAAGAAAAGAGATGGGAAATGGTGCTATTTCTGAACACAGAAACTATCTGGCAATTAAACAACGGTGACCACCCCAAGTGATGCTAAGAATAATGTGCTGGATTTATTTTTGCTTTCAGTTGCTTCACCCAAGAAGGGCTGGAGAGAGGTCTGAGGAATCTGGAGCCTTGGATTTGACTTTTACTTCCACTTTCAACTGCTCTGTAAGCATCCTTCATTTGTAAACCTCAGTGACTGTTTCAGGACTATTGTCAGCATCTGCTTAGTTTGTTTTTTGTTTAATATTCTTTTTTCCTCGGTTTGTTTTCTTCACTGGCATCATTGTTAATCTGACATCCATGTAAAGTTGTTTCCTTGGGTCTGCCTTCCTTCAAAACACCCTAAATCAAATCAAACCAAACACAGCATCTCCATATGCAAACACCAGCTCTCAAAAATGCCCAACTCAGTGGGCAGAGGGGACCCTCCTCACCTCTGACATTCCAGCATCTCCTCCAAAGCATCCCTTCCTCTTTCCCCTTCCTATTCCCTTGGGCTGCAGTAACCACCTAAACCTGCTCTTCGTCAGCCTCAGAGGTGGAAAAAGGTAATTTACCCACCCCAGACTCTGAAGTCCCAAGAGGCAGCTGTGTCTTTCCTTTCTGAGGCTGCCATTTACCAACCAGCAAGCTTCAGTGGTTAAACTGGGATTAGCATCACTCCTCTGGGGCTCTGACCCTTGCTGCCTGAATAAGGCTATTTGTGCAAACTGGGCTACTTGAAATATGCAAAATTTTCAACGGTGCCTTCCCCAAAAAGGTTGTTTTTTAACCCAGCCCCACGTGATGGTGCACAAACACCACCAGGGCAATAGGATTATCAGCTGGTGAGTTGCTGCAGTGACCCCCACCACATCCCAACCGTGTTTTCAGCCAACAAAGCATTTCTGACCCCAGCCAACCCTTTTTCTCTGCATGTTCCCACAGATGCCTCCACATCAAGGCTGTTTCTTAAGAAACAGGAGCAAGAAACCACCCCTGCCTGCCCGTGCCCTGCAAGAAGTATGTGGGGGAACAGGCAGTCACTGGCTGCCCCAGTGACTCCTCCGGTGACTCAGACCCCACCAAAGGAGGTTGAGCCTCTTTACACATGGCCAAGGTGTCCCCTCTGTGGAGAAAGGGCTGGGTTAGTCACCAGGGCTGTCATTTCCAGCCGTATAAGGGAAGCCTTTGGATCAAGTCAGGAATTGCCTCAGTCATCACGTCACGCTGCAGAAACAGAAAGTGTTTGGCAGGTTGGTTGCTATTGATAATGGGGGAGGAATGAGTTACATCAGCATTTACAAGCCCAGCAATGTTTCCTCCCTTGCAGGTTCTTTATTGCCTTTAAAGGAGGTTTCTCCTCCTCAAACTATGGTTTGTTCCCCCCTACATTTTATACCTGTTCTATCAGCTCAGGTGAAACACAAACTGCTGCCTCAGTCCAGCACCTCCTCCCATCGCAGGGCTATTCCTTCTGTCCAGTTGTGGCTTGGGTTTTTTTGGAGGTAAAAATCTCATTTTGCCACATTTGGGGGTTTTATATGCATCAGCATAGAAAAACAGAGTTCAGCCACAAAGAGGGATGCTGAGGGTCTGCTCATGCCTGGCTGAAGAGCTGCATTTGTCCCCAGCCAGTCACCAGAGCTGGGGATGCAAAGGACACGTCTGTCTCCTCTCCCCTGGGCTGGGGATGATCTTCTCTATGGAGACCACGTTAATATTTTGGCAACAAAACCTTCTGCAGCAGGTTCAGCCCCCCAAAATATGGGTGAACTCAGGAGATAAGGATGCAGCAAGAGCTAAAGATGCTGAGAGTGACTGTGAAGCATCCACCAGCGTGGAGTGGTTAAGACATGCTGTCCTGTTTCCTTGGAGGCTGTGGCAATATTAATTACTTCCTTAGTAACCAAATATTTGCATCTGTACTGAGTAGAAAAGCAAATATGCATCGATAAGCCTCCACAGGCTGCCCCAGGTGTGTTTCAGGACAGCGGTGGTTGCTCAGCAGCTCATTGGGGATAATTGCAGGATGCTGCATCGTTAATCTCTGCATGCCCAGCTGCAGTTTCAGTCCTGCCAGTGCTAAGCTTTTCACTCTCCAGGTACCAGGTAGAGCCCAACCTTCTTAATTTTAAATGGGGACCAACTTTCAAAGAGTTTTTGTCTTTTGTGAAAAAATATGTTTTTTTTTTTTTTTTTTTTTTTTTTTTTTTTTTTTTTTTTTTTTTTGCCATTCCCACATGCTTTGTAGCCTGTGCTGGGCTCAGCGACAGGTTGAGCAGCAACCAAAGCTGCACAGAAGATGGTTTTTAGCTCCTTCCCTAAATCTCCCTTTCAGAAGCCATTAGCTGAGTATTTTCATCCCTTGTCCTGTGGGGTGTTTAGCCTGCCTTGTCTTTGCCAGGCACAGGATGGAGAAATGCTTTCTGGTGGGAGCTGGTGATGGGGGCCATGGACCACTCCAGCCCTCTGCACCCATCCTGCACCCAGAGGGATGCTGGTGGCAAGGAAACTTGGTGTCAGCAGAGTGAATCAATGAGCCCAAGCTTTCCAAGCAGCTCCCCTCTGAGATTTCCCAATGTCCTGGGGTGTTTCTGAGGGAGAGGTCCTTGGGTGGAGCACCTTGACAGCTAGACACCCAGTTTTCAATGATTCCCAGCCTGTAACAAAGCCTGGTGGCCTCTAGCTGGTAAATACCTTTCCACTGTGCCAGCTCACACAGTCACCGAGCTCGTTATATCAAAACTGCTTACAGCAGGCAAAAATAAAGACCAAGGGAAGAGAAATATTACTGACCTGGCACTCAGGAGATGGGTCTTTAATGTCTGATCTCACCATTTGGGAATTAGTTTGTTGTCATCAAATATTAGGAATAATAATTAGGAATAATTAAAGGATAGCACCGGGTTTAGAATGCACTCATATTTGTTCATTAAATAAGATTAAAAAAAAAAAATGGCCTTGGAGAAGCTGCAGGGATTAAACATTCAAAGAACAGCTTGTGAGGTGTCCCAGCATGCAGCTGTCTGGACAATGTGGCAAGCACCAACACAACAGATAACCAGAGGGACCAGCAGAACAGATAACCAGAGGCATGAACACAACGAGGACCACAAACACCCATTTGGGGCTGAAAATGAGATTTTATCAGCCAGCACACGTGCTGTCCCAGCGTGCTGCTTTTGCCTTCCATTGCTCCCCAAGGCTATAATTTGTGTTCAAGCCTCAGGGGACTTCAGCTTTGCAGGAGCATCCTGAGCCCTTTCCACCTCAATTTCCCTGTCTTGGGGGTGAGGACAGCACTTACATACCCCAGGGGCACACACCAAGGCTTACTGAGGTCCAGTTGCCAAAAAAGAACAAGAGCTAAGTGGGATTATTAACAGCAATAATCATTTGGGTTATCATCATTCCTGCTGAATATCTCTACATCTTAATGACTGGAGCCTGACAGGCCACCAGGTACCCCTGCCTGCCCTCCTGCCCCAAATGAGAGCAGCTCCTTCACTCCTCTCACACCTCCTCCAGCTCCCCACCACAAGGAAAGATGCAGAAGATGCTGGACCCAACATCTAAGCCAACACTAAAAGCCAGCCAAGACTAAACATGAAGCTCTTGGTATTTCTGTTTGGTTTTTTTTAAGCCCAGTCTCTCTTAGTAAACCAAAGCTGAACTTAAACCAAAGCCAGCTTACTTTTTGCAATTTCTGCTTACTATATGTGCCCTTCCAATATCATAGACATTCCCCAGTGGAGAAAAGCTGGAGGGATGGAAGTTTCCCCAGTGGCAGAACACAAATGCAAGAAGTCCCAAATTCATGTGTAACCCCCACCCTGGGCCCTTGACACCTAAAACCCTTTCTCCCAGAGCTCTGGGCCCCCTGGGACACTTGCAGGTCACTGAGGACTTGCTGGAGGGTTGCTTTGGGTTTGGCTGGAGATCACCCACAGCTCAGGCTTGGTTCTGATTCACCTCCAAGTGGTTTGTATTTTACAAGGGAAGGGATGGGTCTGAGTCAGGCAGAGGAGTGTCAGGGTGGTGGCACATTTCCAGAAAGAAGCTCCTGCTTTTTTTTAGAGTGGGAAATCCATCACAAGGTGCCTGATGCTTCCAGGGTGATGTAGGAAGGGTTAGGAGAGCTCTGCAGCACCTGGCTGTGTGAACCCTCCTGGGTCTGTGGGATGAAGGGAAAAATCATTGCAGGGCAGGAGGGGAGGTTTAGAGAGAGATTTTAATTTCTTGCTTCAAAGCTGGGACCTGCAGCAACAGAGCCTGGATGCAGGGAGCCGCACCGAGCAGGGGATTATCCTGCTCTAAGAAAAGTTTAATAAGCACTGTGCAAATACATAATATCTTTCATGAGGCAGTGGCCAGATCTCTTTAGACACCCCAGGGGGCTGAAAGCTGTGTTCCCCATCCCAGCCTCTGGGAATGCTGCTGTGCAGGAGGGTGATGCCTGGGGGCCCCTAACCTGCCTGGGGTCTCAGGGTTAAAAGCCATGACTTTTTTTTGTGCCAATTTATTTTTAAATACATTTTATTTATTTGTGCCAATTTATTTTTAATTTTAGCTAAAAAAGCATCTCTTCCTATCAGCACGTTCTCCTTTGGGGGGGTGGAGAGGGTTCCTCTGCCAACCTCTGAGTTTCTGATCAGATGGATGGAGCCAGCAGTTCCTTCCTGAGCTAAGTAGTTGATGTGAACAAGTGGGATCAATCCTGCCAAATAAACCTGCAAATGGGAGTTTAATAATTATTTTTTTTTTCCGCTCTTGGAGACCAGCAAGGAGTTCCTGAAGGTTCAGGCAGTTGTGCTGGCTTCTCCCAACAACTTCATGTACTGGGTGGGGGAGACATCCCTAAAGTGATTTTGCATTTAATTCATCCAAACCTCTTTTCCAGTGGTCCCTGCAAGCTGTGTGCCTTGTTTTTTCCATGCCCTTGATTTTTCAGACAAGTTGTGAACCATCCCCTGCTGGGGTGAGAACGTGCCCAGGCTGCACCCCAGTGATGTTCAGTGAACAAGTCAAGGCCAATCTTGATTTTCTTATCTGCAGTCAGGCAGGGAGCAGAAATGGGACCCAAGGGCTGGTTTCTGAATAACCTCACACAGACCATGGGAGGTCTCTGGGCTGTGCTGGCAAAGCAGCTCCTCAGGCTGGCAGAGTGGCCCTTCTTCAGAGCAGATGAAAACCTGCCTAGCCTCACTTATGAATTTAAATTTGGAGCCTGGACTTGGTGCTTTTTGTATTCACTTATGCCACTTACTTCCTTGGAAGACAGTCAGTCTAGTCCCTGAGCCTGATGGGGCACAGATCAGTAAGGTACAAGCCCTGAACTTTCAACAAGGCTGAGGCAGAGGCTTTGTTTTTCTGGCTTCTTTTGCAGAAAGATTCTTTTTGGCCTTGCAGAAAATCTTTTGCTGAAGATTTGCTTCATTGTCACATGCAGAGGGCAAAGTCAGCGTGACAGTACCCTGCCAGATGTGGGCACAGCATGGGGAAAGTGGTTATTCCTGCAATGGAGACTGGGAGGGTCAGGCTGGTGGAGCCTGGGGTGGAAAAGGTGCTCAGCAACCCCAATGAGCACTTGGGACATGACACAGGTTCCTGCAGGTGAGGGATGGTGTTGGTGCAGTGTTCCCAGGGAATTAGCTGCTCAGCATGGCAAAAGGTCTCAGTGCTTCCCAGGCTGGGCATCTTAGGAGACATTTTGATAAAACAAAAATGTTGAACCCCACTGCAGCAAACACATGATGCAAACTTTTCAGCCAGCGTAAGCACAAGCCAGGCTGCAGGAGCTGTTTTCATGTGGTTCAGCAGTCACTGGTGAATGTCTGGTGTCTCATTTCTTTGCTGTAGGCTCCTTGAGCAATGTCTTAGCATCATCTTGGCAGAAACTGGCACTGTTTTTGTATGAAAGGGGTTTTTGCTATTTAACACCAAGTTAGCCTTTAGTACCATATGTGGTCATGCACACTAAGGCTCCCCAAAACCTTCAGACCAAGGGAAAAAGAGATCTTTCCTCCAAATTTCTGCATCAGAAACTGCAACCCTGAGACATACCCACGTAATGGTCGAGGCTCCACCAGTCATGCTGAATACTCACGTGTCCTACCCTGAAAAACAAGTCATGCAGACACATGTCCAAGGAGATAAATAATTTTTCCTGCGTCAGAAGTCCAGGGAATCTTTTATGGCATTGAAACATTGCAGCTCATGGTGTGTTTATGCTCCACAGCTGTAATTCCCAGCTTCTTTGAAAATACTTCCAGGCAACTGCAGTAAAACACAGCAGAAAAACTTGGATGGAGAGCTAGCTGGAAGCAGGGCAGAGAGGAGTGGGAGGAAGGCTTCCCGTCCCAGCAGGACAGATGTTGGGAAGAGCACCCAGCTGGGCAAAACTTCCAGAAGGACATTTGCCCTGCCTCGAAAAAGGGAAGTCCAAAGGGAGAAGGCAGCAGGACAAAGGAAACTATCAAGAAATCCAAAGGGGAAGGTTAGGGGCTTCTCATCTCCAGGGAAAGAGCCCCAGGCACCAGGTGGTTTTCTTTGGGTACCACCTGCCTGGGGGGTTGTGGGGTTGTTGTGGTGAATTCAGGCTCAGAGGGGTCATTTCACCCATAGCAGGAACCACTGGCAAAGCCAGTACCCAGAGCAGGGCTGGGGACTTTGTTCCCCTTGGGAGTTATCGTTCCCAAGATTAATTAATAAAAAGTTAACCAGTTTGATCCAGCACAGGGAAACCAGCTCATCTTGGGGAAGTTCTTGCCCATGAAGTCAGGTTCCATACAATCACAGAAGCCACACATGCTCTCGTGCATCACAAATCATTTCCTTCCCCCCCCCCCCCTAAATTTGCAAATAAACTCTTTTTTCTTGGAGAGGGAGTTGACTCTACTGCTCAGCTGCTGGTTTAGTTTGAATCATTTTACCTGTTTTGAGGCATTTTCCTTTAGGCTTGCTCCTCTCTTGCCTTCCATTTAAGTGACACATTTCCCCCAGTGTGAAAAGACAGTAAGTAGGTAGCAAGGTAGCCTAATACTCCTCCACAGTCATTAAAACCTGGTTTCTTGTTACCTGCTCACTGCTGCTTTCAGGAATCATCCCGATTTGAAAGGCCATTTACTTGAAAAGGGTTTTTAGTATTACCCAAGCTCCTGCACACTGGAATTGGTAAGCAACACTTGTGCATCCACCCCCAGGTGTTCTCATCCAGCTCCAAAGCTGCTGCTTTGGAGAGCAGACTGTTAGGTTTGACTTCACAGTGCTTTTAAAACAAGGTGTGTTTTTCTCTTTTATGTGGCTAAGAGGCAGGTGCAACAGAACAAAGCCCACACGTTTGCCCCCCTCCTGTCCCTTCATAAGACAGATTTACTCAACCAATAAAGCAGCCCACAGACTTGTCCTCGAGTCCCCTGCAAGACACTACCCCAACTTCTCAAGGTGACTCCTCCCCAGAACCAAATCCAACTGCCAGGAGTGACATAAGCACCCGCAGAGGTGAGAAGAAAAACACTGTTCCTTCACCCCTTTGCTAATTGCCAAATTATGATGAGTGCTTGACACTAAGAAAAGGCATCAAGTAAGTCGCAGAGTTATTTAGCTTCTAAAATAATTATTACTTATGAGATGGGACTGTGTTAGGATTGTGGAAATTCAAGATCAAACAGAGACAAGAAACACAGGGAAAGCTTTATTAGATTCCAGCTTAACCAGGGGTCAGCTGGGTTACAGGGGAGCAGAACTGGTGGTAAAGGTTAAGTTACCAGCATGCACAACTGGGTGAGAAAGGTCAAGGCTGTATTCAAGGCAGGTACTTGGCTTCAGGTCAGGGCATGCACACTGTAACACAAGGTATCAAAGGGCAAGTGGCAGGCTCCAGAGGTGTGCAGTGTCTATTTTTCCATGCATTTATAGCTGAAGCTGAAAATTTGAAAGAAATTCCACGTGAGCAGGATCCCTCTGAGAGGCAACGTCGCCAGCAGTGCCGGGCGAGCACGGGCTACAACATGCAGACCTGCTCTGAACACAGCCTTGGGAGAGCAGAGTCAGGGAAAGACACTGGGATATGCAACATGCCCAGGAGAGGAGGAACACGGAGCACCAGGGGAGGTGACTGCAGCTGGGACAGCTGCCCTCCCCCAGGTGAAGAAGGGGTGGAAGGAAATGCTGTCCTTGCAGTCCACGAGTCTCTAAGGCTCATGTCCCACAAGGGGAAAACCTGCTCTGCATGTACAATCATTAGTGTTAGTCTGCTTCCTTGCTCACTATGAGTCTTTTGTTTCCTGGGTCTCCTTGTCCAGACTATGGGCTGGAATGAGCAGGAGCTCTGAGACCTGAGAGATGGAGCTCTGAAAGAAAAGATGAGAAACAACTTGGCATTTAGGCTACTGCATGGTTAAAGTACTAGTCAAACCCATCTTACCCATTTGTTCGATTTATTTAACTTCAAAGAGGTGCACACTAAAGCATTAAGATTTACTGGTTTGGATTCCTCTCTGTACAAGTTCTTTCAACCAGCTCAAATACACAAGGCTTTACAGATAGAAGCACTGAAATACAGAATAAAACAAATCTAAATTCCAAATCACTCCAGAGAAGAAAAATTGTAGAAAATAAAAAACCAAACCAAAACAACAACAACAACAAAAACCACAACAAAAAACTGCAGCACTCCTCAGGGAAAAGACAGACTGCACAAGGAGGAACACAAAGGGATGGAAGGCAAGCTAGTGTAGTCTCTGCCCAACGCTTCTCTGTGCTGGAGGCTCAGGGGATGGAGTTCAAAAGGTCCTTGAGGAAGCTGTCCGGATCACTGATTTCTGATAAGAGTCCTTTAAACAAAAGAAGACAATACAGAATAATGAGGTCCACAAAGCAGTTTCTCCTGCCTGCATTAGGGATTTGGGCTAGGGCCTGTGTAAGTTAAAGTAACGTTGCAGCTGTCATCAGTAAGTATGGGAAAGATGAAGATAAACTCTTGGATGCATATGCAGAAGGGACTTAAGTGTGTACATTAAATCCATATGTCACTTGCTCTCCTGCAGCAGAGCTGCTGCAGGGACTCTGCTTGGCAGTTTCATACATTGGACAGTGAGGGACCAGCCTGGGACACAACCAAGTTGTGACAGAAGTATGTGCAGCCTCTCTGCAGGTGGATTTCCAGCATCTCCTGGCATTACCAAATCCCCGTGGCAGGAGCTCCGGCTGCACTGAACTGCTGCCTCTGGTACAGTCACATCTGTTTATCATCCCTCAAACCACATACACCCAAAACATCCCCAAGCCATGCTGTTTAACAGAGCAGGGGGAGGACCTGCAGGATGAGGCGAGAAAAATTTTCCTGTCTGGGGATGCTCAGGCCTGTGTGCCAACTGTTTTTGGAACAATTCAGGCAATAGCTGGAGTGCTGAGGTCTCCTCTCACTGCCTGGTACAAACAAGCTGCTGCAGCAGTGTCAGGAATGCTTGCTGTCTCAAGCAAGCAGCAGTCACGAGCTGCAGAAGACAGCCTATAAAAGGGAAGGTGCACACTTACCAGCCACATCCAAAAACTCAGAAAACGTTTCAACTGGCATGAACTCCTCCTGGAAGGTTTTCAGGGCCTTGTCTGCAGCTTCGTGTATTGGCATGTCATTGTGTCGGATGAATTCAGCAAGAGAGTAGGACCAGCCTCCCTCTGTGTTACTGGTAGGCACCTTCTAACAAGAGGGGAAAATGGGACCAAATCAGTCCAAAAAGTAACTATTTAGAAGAACAACTGCAAACCCTGACACCTTCTTGTGCTGATCTTGGACTTGCAACCCCTGCCTCTTGTAAAGAAACCACCCAAGAAAAGTTACTCCATGTGACTCTGTAATCTTTTTGTACAGAATGCAAACAAGACTGCAGGCATTTTCTCACCCTAAGTATTTAAACCTCTTTGAGAGCTGCAAGTTTTTTGCTGGTAGATGCCCCTACTTCCTTCTCCATCTGTTTCCCTGGTGCAGCTCTGAATGTCCTTCTTAAGTGAACAATGGGCAGAAAAAAAAAGCAAATAAATAATACAGGAGAAGTGTTGAAATACGGAAGTTTCTCAATTGTTTAGACCTCCAACTGCAAGTGGTACAGTAAGCAGAGGCAGCTGCTTATGGCCCTTCTGCTCATCCAAGGTGAAGTTCTATATTTACAAGGATCTTGGAAAAAGGGGCTTCAAACTCTGCTTTCTATTTCAAATACATGTGGTGGCTCAGGTTAGCAAGCTGATGCATGTGAACTTCAATCCTTACCTTGAACATGTTGTAAATGAGATCTACCAGGGCCCAGAAGAGAAGGCCCGAGCGGTACGTCCCGTATTCCTTCACGGCCTTGTCTGCCAGTCTGGGGAGAGAATGAAATCAATCTTGGGGTTAATCACGTTACTGTGCTTTGGTAACTGATGTGATGAATAGCACGAAAGCTGAAACAGCCAAAAAGCCTTTCAACAACACCCATGGGGAATGGCTCTGAGGGAGCTTTGCCACATGCCTGAAGGGGCTCCAGGAAAGCTGGGGAGGGACTGGGGACAAGGGCCTGGAGGGATGGGATGAGGGGGAATGGCTTTGACCTGGGAGAGGGGAGAGTGAGGTTGGAGATGGGGCAGAAATTGTTTGGTGTGAGGGTGCTGAGCCCCTGGCCCAGGTTTCCCAGAGAAGCTGTGGCTGCCCCATCCCTGGCAGTGTTGAAGGTTGGATGGGGCTTGGAGCACCCTGGGCTGGTGGGAGGTGTCCCTGCCCATGGCAGGGGGGTGCTGGGGGGGATTTAAGGTCCCTGCAACCCAAACCAGTCTGGGATTTGATGATTCTCTTTGACATGAAGCAAACACTGAGCATCCATAATTTCTTTGTACTGATTCCCATGGCTAGCAAGTTACTTTACCAGCTGTGCCTTGTGTAACAAAAGCAGCCAATAAAACCTTATTTGACAGAAGAAAACAAGCAGAGAGGGAAGCAGACTTCTGAGACTATGAAGGAAGTCAACAGCAAAGTCAGAAAAAACAATACATGGCTCCCATTTGTACTCCACTGCTTGGAGTACAGCAGATTGCTGAAGAAATAACTAAATATAGATTTAAGGCACAGTCTGTATCACTGACAGAGGACCTGTTTTTGCTTCTCACTCACAAAAGTGTTCCTGAAAAATTCTGAGGGAAATATTTTACTCTTGAAGAAATGGAAGAATTTCCATTTAGTATCTTTTTGGTTATTCTACTGCCATGAAAGGATTTATTTTGGAAATTAAACATCTGGCTGAAGAAATACTATAAAAGGTGTAGCACTGCCCTAGGATAACAGCTCCCAGAGTTTACAGGATTAATCACAAACAGGTTCTGGCAAGGTGGAACCTCCTGCCAGCAACTCTAATGGGTTTGGAATTTTCTTGCGTGTGTTTCCCAGGTATATCTGTCTCCATCACACGCCGCTTCCTGCTCACCACTTGAAAGCTTTGGGGGGAAAAAAAAACCAAAACAGCACCCTTTTTAATGTATCTAGTAGTTCAGCTGCCACTGACACAAGGCAGCATGACCAAAGGGCAGTCTGACCACCAGCACAACTGCAATCTGTCACAACTTGTGTTTTATTTTTGTGGCAAAATGAACATTTTGCTGCTCTTCTAGGAGGCTACATTTGTGTGTCTGGCCTTAAAACAGATGGCTTGGTAGGTGGCAGTCTGCTTGGGCAGCTCAGCTTAATTATTTAAAGGAAAACCAATTAGTAAAGGTGACTAAATTTCCATGGGAAGAAGAGCAACTTAGAGCGAGGCTAATTCTAGACTCCCAAATACTGCAAGACAGAGTTTCTTTTTATGTGAATGGTTTTGATCTAATTGGAGTCTGCTCTTTTAATTGAAAACTAAAAGGCCCGTGTGGGTTAAGTCTGGTAGCTACCTTCTGGAACAGTTTCTTCATATAATAGCTGCTGCATTTTCATTAATGTAAGCTGGTTCAGGCTCATCAGCTATGCACGGATTGCTACAGAAAGTTAGACATTAACACTTTGGAAGCCTTGCATCTCTCATGAATATTTTAGAAAGGTCACAGTCAGGACCAAAGGGAAAAACCCCAAATGGCTATTTTCCTCTTCAGCTCCAGATGAAAGCTATACTGCAGTGTCTATAGGTTTTTTCTAACCAGCATTCCTGGCTCAGGAACAATGAGCAGGTAATTGGTCACCTGATTCAGTTCTTTGGAATCTGTAAACTGCATTTACAAAACCAAGAACAAACCCAAAACTCCTATCCATCCTTGTAATTTCATCTCTGGGTTTAAATACAAAGTGTTTCTAAAACCCAGGAGGTGTTGAGTGCCCCTCACTTTGGTCTTGCAGACAAACTGTGATAGCTGTAGCTCCTGGCAGAGAGAAAAGACATTTTTGGCTAAATTTTCCTCAAATCTGTCTTACAGTGACTAATCCAGCTGAGCAGCTGGATAAAACACCTGACCAAAGGACAGGGTACAGGCTGTACTTGTTGCCCTCATTTAAGTAGGAGGGGGATGCAGAATATTGCCTGCATCTTCATTAATAACATTTACAGGCCCTTTGTAGGGTCCCGAGTTGAACCTCAGTTGCTTTTAGAAGCACTGGTGGTTCCTGGAGTAACTTCTCTCCATCTGCCCCAGGAAAGGCAGCAGAGTCCTTGCATCTCTCCAGCCTTTAGCCCCCAGCACCCTGATGTTCTCTGACACTCCTGGAGAACACCCTCAGACTGTATCTAACATTTGGTTGGACTGGGTGATCTTTAGAGGTCCCCTCCAGCCCCTAACACCCTATGATTCTATGACCCCATGAATGCTTATTTTCACTGTTTGTATGCAGACATATTGCTGTGATGCTACAGATCCTTTGCCTTAGCCTAAAATTGAAACTATGTGCACTTGTCTGCAGAGCATTTTGCCATCCATCACCCTCTTCCTGATTTTCCTCAAGAATAAATAAGCTCAGACCTTGGAAATAAGAATTGCCATATTTCTATTTCTGAGAGGCATTGTGAGTGGAAGGCTTTGTGCTCTCTTAGTCTGCAGGGATTAAAGAAAGCCCTTGGATAAACCTTGACATGATTCCAGAGAATTATTTCTGCATGTTTTCCCCCTGAAATTCCAGAGATTGGATGGTTTAGCTGCAAGTTTCTTGTTCCCTCTATTTCAATATGCTTTTATTGCATATATGCCTCAAGGTAAGTTGGGAAAGAAACAGAATAATTTACTGAGAGATTTAAAAAACATCAAACATCCACAGCAAACCAACACAGGGGCTTTGCTCCACCAGTCTCTTGTGTGGGCCACATGAAAGGCTGCAGGCTCTTGTGGCCAAGAAAAAAGACCTCCCCAATAACATCTCCTGTAATTGTTAAAGCCCCTTTCCCAGAAGGAAACAGGGTGGTGGGAACAGGAGACACAAACACAGAGCAGGCTGAGCCTGAACAGCAGAAACTAGCACAGAAATCAATACAAGAGCTCCTTGAAGGGCTCTTTCACTTTTGATGCCTCTAATAGCATTGATTCATGCTGTGTGTTACTACAATGTAATGACTTTATCAAACACACAATTAATATCATCAGAGTAAGAATGCCCTTTAAGGCGACTTAGAATAATAATGAATTTATTCCTAATTATGACAGCTATTTTAAATCATCTTTTCAGAAACTGGAATTCAACCTTCCTTCTCTGAAAATATGTGCTTTTGTTAGGCAGGCACAGCCACTTATTCTTGTACTTCAAGAGCCTGACAGCTGCTATTGATTTTTTTTTTCTTTTTTTAAAAAGCAGTGGCATTTGATTTCTATTTCTATTTTTCTATTTAAGGAAGCTGGTGCCTGGATCAAAAGAGCACAGAAACAGCTCCTTTAGTGAAGCAAGCTGAGAGCATGCTGGCTGCTCTGAAACAGCACACAAGATAAGTTACTACAGCCTTCCATTCTGCTGAGGGGAAAACAAGCAGCTTACTCAATCTGCTTCTAGCTATACTCCTGAAAGAAGCATCATTCCCACTGATCAGCAGACTGATACACCCCAAAACCCACCCAGAACTAACAAAACTACTCGGAAGGGTTAATCTCTGCTGTTCCAAAGCATGCCAGCTCCTCTCTCAGCTCCAGAGGAGCTGCCGGGTGGCTCTGGCCCCTGAGCCGGTAAGATGAGCAAGGTGGCAGCTGGGGAGCAGCTCTGGTGTCTGACCTGCTGGCTCCCCCTGGTGACACCACTCGCGTCTGGGAGGTGACAAGGAGCCTCTTGAGGATCTCCACTCGCATGGCTTTCCACTTCTCGGGGGGTGAGACGTGCAGAGCCAGCACGGTGTAATAATGGGGCCCATCCACCTCGTAGGCACTCTCCACCCACTTCTCTTTGGGGTGCTCCATAAAGCTCTGGAGGTTTTTCTCCTCTCTCGAAGTTGCTCGAGTTCTGAAACACAAGAAAAAGCTTCAGCAGCTGTTCTGGATCCTACATGTTAATTTGATACATCTCAGGAGTATTTTAGCAAGAAAATACAGGAAAAAACCACTACTGGCTTGGCACCATCATCTTCTTCCCCTATTCATCCACTGGTTGAATTCCTGCTCCCACACTTGGCAAGCTCCCTTCTTGGAGCTCTGAATGGTACAAGAGAGGTTTGCAAGGCAGTTGGCATTGCACTAATAGAGGGCAATACTACTGCAGAACTATTTTTCCTCTTTTTTTTATGGAACAGAAGTAGAGTCAAGCCAGCCAGTCCATATGTTCAGGTTGCACTGTCTCCCATCTGATATTAATAATGTGACACCAGCTCCTACAGCCAGACCTCAGAATCAATGTATATCATTTCTCTACTACAAAAGCAATCACTGAGAAGATACAATTTCAAAAAACAAAAGCTGGTGTGTGTACTGTAAGCTTATATATTTTTTTTTCCCTTGCCCCTAGCTCCAGTCTCTCCAGGAGTCCTGAAGCTGACTGTGCAAGCAGACTTTGAGAAGATGTATGACACTTCACTCCAGTATATTGCTCTGCTTCAGCAGGAAGAGGCTGCCAGCCAAGTAGGGCCCTAAATTTCCAATACACTCTCTCTATTAGGAAGGTGCAAAGCAGCATCCTAGCAGATAAAGCTGTGCCTAGTGTCAGCATTTTTGTCACCTTTTGATCTGCAACATGATGACACTGGTCACCAACTAGTAGCTCTTCATTTTCTCCATTTAATATCAACAAGTCTTCAGAAAAAATAAAGAAATAATGCCTGGAAACTACATCATGCATTTGTACCCAACAGCCACAGAGCAGGTTCTGCACTCTCTGGTGCCAGGAAGCAGACTAAGGAGATGAAAAGAATAGTTTCATTTCTTTGTCTCCCAAAGGACTCAGAAAACAACAGCACAGGGATCTGGATATAGATATTAAATACAAGAGACAAACTGTATTGGAGCCAAAACGTTGATTAGTTCCAGACAGGAAAGTGAGATTTCATTGCATTCCATTTGGAGTGACTTTGGTGGAAAAGGTGTTTATTTTATCATTTATAACCTCATCTAATGAGTGTTACTTTCTAGTAACAAATAAAAGTTGTATAGGCATTAAATTTTCACATGGAGTAATGTTTAGCAGAACCAGCACCTACAGATTTGTACTCCTAAATGTAGTGCCAAGCCAAAGCATGCCCTTCTCTTACCATGCTTTGCATAAGTAAGATCTTACTGATACACTTCAGAAGTCTTCCTATGCTGCTGTTTACTGGTAACAAAAAATAATAATAATTTTAAAAATTAATCTTAAAATTGTCAGAAAAATCTGATAGACTTGAACACTACCAGAGAACTCCAGTAGGTACAAACTGGAAACAAACCTGATTGTGTTATTTTAATATTGGATAAAATGACACCAGGGTTAAGTTTTCAACTAACAACAATTATTTCATTATAGCCTCTCTCTCCTGTCTGCTCCAGAGAAAATTAAGCTGGCAGTGCTGCTTTAATCTAACAACCTTGTTGCTCACCCCAGAGGTAATAATTACCTCTAGAATGGAAAGAGAAGCTAATTCTCAATTGCTTTTGCTCAATAGGTTCCCTGTTATCCTGCATGTTCAGGCGGTAACGCTTTACTTCAAACAATATAAACCTTTAACAGTCTGCTTAAAATCTGCAATTTGCTTCCTCCTAAAACTTTTTTTATGTGCTTTTCCACCATTCTTACCACACACACATGCAAAGCCCAGCTTGCAGCCCTTAGGGGAGTAGGAGGGGAAGGCAGAAGTTGTTGCTAAGAGAAAGGTACTGACGTGTTGAGGACGTAGAGCACCGTGTGGATTATGTAGGGGATGAGGTGAATGTTGCTCTCCCTTCCTCCTCCTCCAGTGTCTACACTGAATGATTGCTCCATTGCAAAACGGAGAAAGAGCAGTTTAATGTCATGGACATTGAGCTGGTAGGTGGGTTCCCGCTGCCCTGTGCATTCCTGGAGGTACGTGTTGTGTCTGTAAAACAGCAGCAAGTGTTACGTTATTAAAAACCTTGTCAAAACTTCAATACAGCTTCTTCCTCCCCCCCATAACTCAGAATGTGAGCAACTATGTCTCACAGAACAAGGAATGACCAGGATACAAAAATGCAAGCACTGCTACCTTCCATTAGCCACCCCAAAGGGAGGTTCTTAGCTTCCTCTGGCAGATCCAATTCCATCTGCAACTCATCAATAGTATTTTCCCATGTCCAGAGCTTGGGATACAGCTCCCTGGCTGAAATGCATTAATGTTACCACTCTTGATTTCTAGCATGGCTGTGCAAACACAGCCCAAGGTGGACCAGAATACTGACAACAGGATGAACCATCTCCATCTACTCCAGGTATCATGCTGCTGCAACTCACCATCCAACAGAGGTTTATTAAAATACACAGGGGAATCAGTTGGTGTCAGACAGGATTAATTTTTAAAGCAGAGGGGTCACTGGGCTACAAATGAATCAAAACTGCAAACTGCATCATTAGGAGTGACTGGGGGCTAAGGAGTTAATGAATTTATTTATACAAAGCCAAGAAGCAAACAGACATCTGCACTTTTTCAGGAGATGTACTCTTGGTGGCAGAACCTGAAAGGCTCAGGTGTAGGAAGATTTAGCTGTCATGAGCTTTGACTCCATGTTTTTGGCATGTTTCTGTGGTAATGTTCTGACTCACCTATCCAAATGCAAAACACCTCTATAAGTAACTTTTTGTACTCACCGTGCTAAGCAAGTAGCAAAAGCAGACTCTGGCACATGAGGTCCCCAGACTGGCAGGAGCCCATTACACTTGGTGTTGGCATTCTGTAGGGCTGCACTCTCCCATTCTTCACGGCCACGAGCAAGTCTGCATTGAGAAAGCAAGCCACACCCAGACAAGTTACAAGTAGGCAAGATTTTGTCTAAGAAACCATTAAAAATGACAAACCCACAGCTTCTTTACACTAAGAATTTCACTCCTCAGTGTCCAGGCCTGACCTCTGCTTGGCCCATGGAAGCAAACCAACAAGAGGGACCCACTGCTGTCTGCAGGCTGCCAAGTGACCAACTGAAAAGCAAACCTGAGTTACAGGGCAAGAGTGCTGCCCACAAACCACCTTGGAAAATAGCAGCAATCCCCACTGTCCAGCCCATGATCAGAACCTACCTCACAGCTGCTAAGTGACAATCATAGTGGACAATGTTGAAGTGAGAGACTGTGCTGTACCCCTGCTGCTTGCGGGGTTTGTTCTCAAACTCCTCTAGTGCAACACGTTTGGTGAAAGTATAAATCCCCAGGACTTTTGTAGGCTGCAAAGACAGAAGAGCTGTGTTAGAGATCATTCCCTTCTCTACCAGGTTAACATTTGGTACTATTTTGACTCTGCACTGAAATTCATCTCTCCCAGCCCTGAGAGCAAACTGACACCAAGCAAATCTTTTTCCAGCTTTCACTGGAAAGCACTTCCCAAATGCTTCTGGAATTACTGACTTCAAGAACCAAACCTGAAGTTTCCTGATCTCCCAGAGCCAACACACCAACCCCTGCACAGCTGGAAAGTCCCTGCAGCTGGTGAGAGGGTTTTGCAAATCAGTCTCACTACCTGGAACTTGTATCCTTCCCGGCAGATGCAGCAGGTCAGACCTGGCTCTTCTATGAGTTCCTCCATCTGTTTAAGCAGCGCAGTCTTGGTCACTACCTGACCCTTCTCATTGGTCTGAAAGACAGAACAGCAACTTACAGGGATGAACACCACCATCCCCACCACTGTTCCAGCAATGTCCAACCTATTTCCCAGCCTGCTGTTAGCAACCACATTTACCCTCCCAGCAGCACCAGGCAAACCAGGAGCTTGAACTCTGCGGTATTTGTCAGTAAAGAGTTTTACACAATTCTTTGTGTGGCTGTTTTGGCAAGACAGAAATTAATTAGAAGATCAGGAGCCCCCTGATCTGCTGTCAGTGCAGAGACATTACCGTCATCCCCAGAGTGCCCAAGGCCTTCTGCCTCATGGCCATGGCCATGCGCTTCTTCTCTGCGCGTGTTTCCTTCCGGGCGGCGTCGATCTTCTTGTTCACCTCTGGGTGTTCCCTTAGTGCCTCCAGAAGATTCTCTGCCAGTGTTCCAATCCCTTCATCACTTGACACCTGCTCCAGCTTGTGCAGGTTGGTAATGGAGTCTGTGCCTATGAGCACCTACCAGGGATTGAAACACAGCACTTCCTTCAGACAAAGGGTGCACGACAGCAACTGTTCCCTCTGATCCCACCCACAGCAGCTGAGCAGAACCACTCAACTCCAACAGTGTTTTCAATGTTGTCTTACTGTCTCCTTTGATGCTCCTACATGAGGGGCCCTATGACTGCACGGGAGACTGGGACAGTTTGTGTCTATGTTGGCCCTTACCAAGAGCTCAGGTGTGGATGCTGGATAAACAGCATTCTTAAAAACAGCCATCAGACCCTGAGAAGCCTATCACAATCCTAAACTGATCACAATCACCTTCTCTCCACATTGGTTTGTAAACCTCACACCACACAGCACAAGAATACATAAAAGTCACAGCCTCTGCCCTCCAGCCTCCTCCACACTAGCAGATGACACCTGGAGCTGGCATGTCCCTCCAAGCCAATAAAACAGCATAGAATTAACCAGTAGAGAAGTGCAACTGCTCATGTCCAGCCACAAAAAGCAGTGCCACAAGCCAGCCACGTCCTGTTTGGCTTCCAGAACAGCCTCCTTACCTGTGTGGCAGGGTGCTGTGTGGCAAGGCCTCGGAGCAGGCGCAGGATGAAAGGAAGTGCAGGCCGAGATAAGAACTTCTTCCATATGTCTGCATCCAAACTGCACAGAAAACAAGAGTCAGCAGCTGAAGGGCAGTCACCTGTTCTCAAAAAGGCACCTGGCAGTCAGCCAGCAGCACAGCTTGCAGAGCACAGGCTGCAGGCAAGACAAGCACCCTTTTCCCCTGTGTCCCTCCTCTGTTAATTAATGAAGTGAAATTCCCACTCCCACTGCCATGTCTTGCATGCTAATAGGCAACAGTGTCAACTCTGAGCCTTGGGATCTGGTTTATGTCCAAAAGATGGCCCTCAACAGCATAAGCTCTAAGTGTAGGGAACAGGCAAAAACCACAAGCATTGGAAAAATCAGAAATCAGCTCAGGTGGCTATCAGAAGGGAGGATTACCAGACCTTCAGCCCATCTTTATAGCAGCACTGTCTCACCAGACCCTCTTCATCACAGCTGTACCAAGCCTAAACACTTCTGAAGATGGACTTTTTAATGGCTTTCTTGGTAGACTGTTGATGAAAGGAGGGAGGGGTGTTCAGGATTATCACATACATTAAGCACTGACTCTTACTTTTTTGCACTGGGAATGTGCTTTTTCATGTAGTCAAGAGCATTCTGTGTAATTCCCTTCTGAAGGATGAGATCTTTCAGCTGATGGCCGTTGCTGTTGTTCTTTATTCCTGCTGCTATCTTACAGAAGCAATCCAGGAAAACTTTATCATCTCCACTGTGCTCCTCATCATACCTGAACGAAGAAAAGGAACTGGTGACTTGGAGGATCTCCAAAAATTTCTGCCTGTAATTCTTATCACATTATTGCTGAATGCACATACATACTCCAGCTCAGGGACTCAGAAAAGCTACTCAGACCCTTGTAATCTCAGAATATAGCATTTCTCCAACTACACACTTGCATATTTCTTTTAAAAATGGCTTAGAAGTGAAACAGGAAATAAAGCTTATGCCCCAGGAATCTCTGAAGCTCTGAATTACACTGAATGAGAGGAAAAAAAGGCATAGGCTTGTCAGTACAACTGATTTAATGTGCTTTCAGTTGAAATATGACAACATACTTATCAAAATTACAGTAGGGCTTGAATCGATCAACCAGAATCTGCATTTTCTCCATTTCCCCGAAGGAGAGGTAAGGGATGATGCGTAGCAGACCTTGCAGGACACTGAGGTTGGAACGAACAAAGGTGCTGTTAATCTGATCCAGCAACATGACCAGCTGATCTTTGTCACCCGTTAGGAGGAGGTTACCCTGCGAAGGAAAAAGATCATGATTTATGTTCAGGAATAAATCTACAAAGTTCAAGAAAACCCTCACTCTAGAAGCTCGTAGACTACTCCAGTCTTAAGGGATTAGAGCTTTAGAATCTGATAAAAGAGCCTGGTGAACAAAACCTGCCTCAATCCCAGAGATGTCATGGAATTTCTGTCACAACTCCTCTAACTAATAACTGACTTCTTTCACTTACTATTGAAACACTTTATAGTGAAAAAAAAAAGTCTAATATTAAATTGTAGCCCAAAGGATGTCAGATTCCTTTACACCAACAGTTTCAAAAGATGACAAAAACTCTTCTCATACCTGATAGCAGAGGTATTGTTTTTATCTTCAATTCATGGAAAATCAATCATGTTTTCAACATGTTCAAAACCACTGACAAAAACAGCACAAAGCTGTGTCTTTTCTTGTCTCTCACTGGCCTGTGGCCCAAAGCAGCAAGGAAAGGATCCAAGCAGTGCCTAATAACCCCCACCCCGACTGTGCAAGATCCATCCAAAGGAAGCCTTGCAGTGCTGTTGGTTCAGGGCACTCCTCCTGCCCTACCTCCAAGGCCTGCTAAGACATGCCAGCAAGCATAACAAGGGTTAGACTCCCATTTAGGACACCTCTACAGCTCCAGCATCACTGTAATGAGATATTTGCAATCCCTGAATCCCAGTCAACATTTCCATTCGTGTACTGAGCCCCAGGTACTCACCTTGTCCTCACTCAGAGGTTCTGCATTGGATTCATCCAATATGATCTCCATTATACTGAGGACTTGTTCGGCCACTGCTGCTCCTCCACTGTCCTTACTTTCCTGCTCAGCCACCAGAGCCTGGAGAAGATGACAGCAGTTACTCTAACACTGCTTCAATTGATTCCCCTCACTAACAGATAAAGAATGGCAAACAGATGATTTGCAGTGCCAGTCCAGCAGCATTTCAGATCTGCTGCAGTTGTCATAAAGCAGCATGCTAGTCAGAGGTGGTTTAAATTCACTGGAGTACACAGGAAAAAGTTTATGGAAGTCCAGCTTGCCCTTACCAAGTTCAGAGTTCCCAGCATGACATTCAAAGTGTTCATCTCTGGTTTGACCAACTGCTGACGATTTATTTTCACCTTCACACAGTAACTAAACAGTTTTAACAGCACCTACAAAATACAGAGAATGCATTCTCTAAGTTACCTTCAGAGTGAGCAGGAGTATTTTGATGAAATTAAAAGCACCTGATAATATAGCCAGTTTCCAGACTTCTGGGTAAATTACAAGCCAGGTTTTGACACCAATATTAACCTTAGGACAGCTTTGGCTTTTAAGTAAAGCCAAGGCAGAAAATAACCACTCTAGCAAGACAGAATTGAGTCTTACCAACTCCTCAGCTTCTAAACACTTCAAAATCTTTGTAAAGACTTGTTAACCAAGAGGAACAGGAGAAGGAAAGAAGGAATTTCTCAGGTGTTCATGACTTAGTAATCAGGACTTAAAACATTTGCTCCAACACCTAAACTGCAACACAACCAAACTTGACCACTGTTTGTTCTGTTTTCCAGCATGTAGCTCCTGACCATAAAGAACAGAGACTCACAGTTAGGAGGTGCCGGCCTTGTTTGAAGTCCTTGATCCCAGTCAGTCTGTTGAGCATGCACTCCAAGCCTCCACACTGAGCCATGACACCTGCCATCTTATAAACTTCTTCCTCATCTTCCTCTTCATCTATAGGAGAGACACAGATTATGAAGAGAGGAAGCAGATACAACATGGCAAGGCTCAGGCAGCCCACAGTGGACAAAACAGCAAAATAAAAATGGAGAGTACAGTTGGACACAATTACCAGCAGCTCAATACACTTCAGCTGCATCAAATTTGAGAAGAATTATAAGCAGGAATATGAAGAAGTACCAGGATGAATGGTCCTGTGCAAGAGTTCACATTTAAATTACAGACTTGAAGTGTTGTTAAAATCCTTCTCCACTCTAGCTGAAGCAGGTAAATGTAGCAAAAGCAATGTCAATCAACTTTAAGCTTACTGCTATAAGAATAACCCCAGATTTCAAACCTAATCCCAGCTTTCAGGAGACAAGGGCATTACCAGTAGTGGAGTCAAGAGACTCAATGAATTCCTCAGTTGCATCTCCCAGTAACCCTCGCATGCGGTAAATGATCCTCATGGGCTCCCCCTGCAAGAGAGGAGAGCATCATCTTAACTCTGCCTCTGTGGACTCTTGTACACAAGTCTGGTTCTCATTACAGTGTGGAACAGACTGGGCTCTCCTTTGGGCCTTTTGACTGTGAAAAATATGACACAGAGAAACCTTGCACTCCCTCATTCTTCTCATGCTGAGATTAAAAACAGTAAAGTCACCACCTACAGAAACATCAATAGCTTATTTATTGGTCTGTCCAGCTTTTCCTGGCGTTGCCAGCTAGAAGAACAGTCTAATCAACAGTGTTTTCTTCCTTACATCTCCTCCAACAGTTTCCTTTAGCACAAATGGAAGACCTTGCCAAGAAAAATGTGTTCACCTACAGAGAAACTCCTGCTTTCCATGGCAAGCCTTCCCACTCAGGGTGTTGTACTATGTACCTGGGAAATACAGGGATCAGGCACAGCCCCACAAATGAAGCAGGAGAGGTAAATGGATGAGTGCTTTCAAACTGATAAAATCTGCCATGATGGAAAATAGAAGAGGAGGAGTAAAAGGCAATTTAATGAGCTTTCAGTAAGACTGTATTATTAAAATGACACAGCCAAACCCACTGAAGCACAAGCTGTCCCTTTACCCTGGGAATGGGCTAGTTTTCCAGATGCTTTTCCAGCTGGAAATTACTGACAGCATATCGCTACACTTTCCATTTTAATCCATAGGTCTGAATAAAAAGCAGAAAAGAAAAATCCCAGATTTGGGAGCAGGAGACCTTGCAAGAGAAAACCTGTCAGAGAGCACGCTAAGCCTAATGTGGAATAAGCAGTGCTTAATGTCACAGCAAATACATAAGCACAGGGAAGCCCCGGGGGAAAGATCTGCTCAAAGGCCACGCTAGAGACCAGCAATTAACACCACAGGGGCCCTGGTAAAATGGCAGATGAACAAAAAAAAAAGCCAGTGAGAGACAAGGGAAACAAAAAGAGGCCCAAGGTTGCGTTCTTGTGCGCCTGTCTATTTCCTAGGGAACAGGAGCTGCGGCTCCAGGAGGGTTTTGCTGAGGTGCAGACAAAGGAAGGCAAATGAAAGCTGCTCAACCACAGGAAAGCTGAGCAAACTCTGCCTTTCACCATCAGCTCTGCATCCCGGGAGCATCCACATGGCTTGCAGCTCAGCACCTTGAAGGAACAGCACTTTGCTGCTGCAATCCATGCTGACACTTTACTGAAAGAATCATCACTGTCACCTCACTTTGGCTTCATCTTGCAGCACAGAACACACTTTTGCTTCAACAAAGCTTGATGAGAACCTCTCCCTGTATTGCAGCTCACTGAAAACAAGGTTTTTGCTTGAATTCTTCCCCACAATCATAGCAAATCAAAAGAAAGCTGGAGTAGGGCTTTTGACACAGGTATGTAGGGAGAGGACAAGGGGCAATGGTTTAAACCTTGGACAGGGAAGATTTAGGTTGGACATTAGGAAGAAATTCTTTAATTTGAGGGTGGTGAGACACTTGAACAGGTTGCCTGGGGAAGCTGTGGCTGCCCCCTCCCTGGAAGTGTTCAAGGCCAGCCTGGCTCTGGCTCGGAGCAACCTGGGCTGGTGGAAGGCATCCTTGCCCATGCCAGAGGGTTGGAAGTGGATGATCTTTAAGGTCCCTTCCAACCCAAACCATTCTATGATTTTACGATTCTAATTTCAGGAAACCAAGGGTTCAGTCCAAGGTGAATGCAACCCCAGAGTAAATGAGGCATGAACAAGGAATGCTGGACAAATCAGGCATCTTTTAGGATCAAGTGCTACTAGCAGTGTCTCTGAAGAACATAGTCCTAATGGTCAAATTTAGTCTGATGGATTAACTCAGTGGGAGCTTATTTTAGTGGCTACAAGAAAAGAAAGGGAAGAACTTGTTCCAGACCACATATATGTACAAGGTTACGTGGTGAACTGGTCTCTTAAGACTGCTGCATCCATTTCCTCATAGCAATACTCAGCAGTTAAGAGCAAAGTGGGAGGATGAAACCTGTCAGGTTTTTAAGATCCCCACAGGAAAAGCACAAGGAGCAACACTGGGTGCTCTCTCTGCAAAAATAACTTGGGTTCATCTTGAAGCACTGATTGATGGAGCAATCTGGTGTCCCTGGCTTTCACACATGTTAAACTGCCACATGCAGATGGAGTGTGAAACATGCTCTGAAAGGCAGGGACACAAAGTTCAGCTGTTTCCCCACACGAAAATAATGAAGCTTGTTACTCAGGAAGACAGTTATATGATATGCTACACACCTAAGTTCAATACACCCAACTGAGTCAGTAATATGTGATTTTAAACGTTCAGAACTGGGTAACTTTCTATCCTAAGAGAGAGCAGAAAGGTGCTGACCAACTATAACCACAAGAAATTATATGCCAGAAAATAAATCTTGACTTGAATGATTTTTAATTTTTCCCTTAATTTTTTGTTACTCTCAAGGACAGGTGCTTTGTGCTGTTACCACATATTAGCTAACACATACCTCATTAGTGGGACACCACACCTTCTTGTAAACCTCAGCCACAGGCAGATCCAAACTGATGATCTTATTGTTCACCAAAAGCTGAATGGGATAAAATAAAAAGTCAAAAACAAGCTCATGTTGCATCACCATTCCAGCAATCATCATCTGCCTAGAAATTTCTTCCATGCAAGAAAACCACACTTGTACATTCTCACCTCCATTCCACTGTCATCCTCCAGCAGAGCTACCAGGTCACAGTCCTGACAGATTTTGTTCTTGATGTCCCTCATGAGTGGCCCAATGCCAGGCTCATTACTGCTGTAGGGATTTCCTGGCATTCTGCCCTGTAAGAAGTCTTCCTGCTGGGGATCTTTCTCCAGAGTTACAAAGAATTCAGTCACTTCATTCTCTTCCTAAAGAACACCAGCAGAGACAGAGTGAGTCAATTTTCCCCTAACTATGCTCCCATTCCAGCATTTTTGTGATAGCAAGTGACAAAACGCCCCTAAACCTTTGATGCTTTCATCACTGGTGCATCCTGTATGTTGCCACACACATGGCATTTAGAGGACATCTACTATCATTTAGTAAGCACATTCCTCAGCACAAAACAATACTACTGGTTCTGCTTGAGGGAACAGAGCATGCCACACCAGGGCACCTGAATGGTAATACCCCAAAATGGGATGCCACATCACTACACTTCTACAATGTCTAGTCACAGAATCATTGCTGTAGACACTATTTTTTTGTTGCCAAAATGCAAGTAACAGTTTAAGAAGTCTGCAAGTCCTCCCACAGCCATCCCTATACTTACAGGATAGATTATACTGCATAATCTCTCAAAGATGAAGACTGGAGTCCTGTAGTCATCCAGGCTGTAACGTTTTGCAGTCTCTATACACACTGCCATAAAAGCTTTTGTTTCAGATTCCGTGCCTACCATGAAACAGAATTGTTAAAAAAACTCATTACATTTTAACTCGGGATACACAATAAATCCTTCTGCAATAAGCACCATACTTTGGTGCCCTCTTTTTTGCATATACACTACTCAAAGGAGGAAAGGCTATTTATTGGTATCTTTAGTAGGAAAACTCTTAGCATGCTTGGGCTACAGTAAGAATCCCATGAAAAGAAGGAGCTTTAAATTACTGGAAAATAAGAGACAACTCCAGGACGGTTGTTATTTAACTTTTCTGAGCTGAAAGGAAATACTGCAAGGTCCAAGGCATTAAAAACTCCTCAATCTATCATCCCTTTATAAAGAAGCTCTTTGTGGAGCTCTAACTAGCTACTTTTTCACATTGGTTGATCCAAACTCTGGATTTAGGGAACTGTGGTGGCTTTACCTGTTGTCATATCCTCCAGCATCTCCAGCAGCATGTCCTGAGTCTCATCAATGAGTTTTGTTCTCTGTACCACTAACTTCCTCAGACACAGGTAACCATTCAGGACTGTACCCACCAGGCGGCTTTTGAAGTGCCGTTTGATGGACTCCACCTCCACAAAGGAAGAGAGAAGACCTATAAAAAAAATGAGATCTTCAGGAAATGGAAGGGAGAGTTTGATTTGTCAGTTCTGCATTTCATGTGGCCAGCAAACAGGGCACAATATTCTAACAGCAGTCCAACAAAATGGCTTTTTACAACTCCCATTGTAAATTACACCACATGGGACCAGGGTGAGGGAAAGAGGAAAGGGTGTAAGGAATTTTCTAAGCACTTGATACAAAATGCTGCACTTTTTAGCATTGTTCTGTTGCAAGGTATTTCAAAAGCAGATGAACATTCCCCTTCTCATAGTTAAGCTGCCTCTGATGATGTGACAGCAAGTGTGGTATGTGACTTAGCAGTTGTATCACCAAACTGGCCTATAATGAATCAAAGAGTCAGTGAACACTTGGATTCTTTCCCATGACATTTATCAACAAGCTTTTTCTTGCAAGAAGCCAGGCTTTACAAATTAGTCCATTAAGTTTTGAAGAACATGGAAGAAGAAGCAGAAAAAAATGACCTAGCTAATGGTGTACCTCCATCTCCACCACATTTTCAAAAAGCATGTACCCTAGAAGATTCCAAAAACAGAATCTACCATAGAACAAATATGTAGGAAATATCAGGTAGGAATAAATCAGCAGTGCTTGCAATGGTCCTGGGAATTGTACTGCACAATAAATGTAACTAAGAAATGGAGAAGAAAAATGATGCAACAGTTTGCTTATGATAGATTACAACAGTTCAAGTAACTAAAAGCTCAAACTGACCACAAAAAATATGGAAAAATCCATTTAGGGATTAAGTGTTAAATCGTTGGCAAAAATCCAGTGCTGACAATTGCAAAACACTGAATCACCTCTCTTTGAAATTCTGCTACACACTGTTACAGAACAACCATCACCCCATCTCTAATCCTACTGCAGGACTTGTTTGATGCCACCAAATACCTGTGAGACTCTTCAAGGCATATCCCTGCTGCAAATCAGTGCTGAGTGTTGCTTCCTCCAAGGCAAGTAAACGAGCTATTTCCTGAAAATAATTAACAAGCCCATTAGGACAAAAGAAACTACAATGCCAATAATGACTAACTGGTCAGTGTCTAACACAGGGTGCAAAGGGACACAGCAAAGAAACAACCAGCCAGAGACACCAGCAGCAGGCAAGAGGGAAAGGAGAGGAAAAGCTACCCCACACAACCTTATTATTTTCTCCCTGTACCTGCCTATTCCCACTACTTTGTTCTAGTGGCCCTCCATGAAGGACTCAAGGCCACCATTAATAAGGAGAGTATCACCTGCCTTTTTGGAGCACAACCAGGGATCACCACAGCAAGCTCCAAAGACCTAACACTCTGAAAGCTCCAACTTAAACGTGGTGCTTCTCCAACAGGCTGTAATTCACACTCAAGGAATGGCAGCACACCTAATCCTCCCCTGCCATTTGGAGTCCAGTCTGGTAGCTGAGACAGCTTCCAACTTGGAGCTGGTGCCAAGAAAGTGTAGCAATATTTATACCCTTAGCATAGCTGCCCTCAGAGCAGTTAATTAATTTACACCAGCCAGTTTGCACTGAGAAATGCTACAGCTGGGGCTAAAACCACTGTAGCTCTTCCTCTTCAGAGATGACAGTGCAGAAGTATGCATTTCATACACTTGGCAAGGGTCAGCAACAGGACACTGAGTGAAGAGCTGAATATTTCAAAGCACAAAAGCCAAGCTGAGAGGTGAGGGTTTCTGTTGCTACCTCTAGTTCCTTGATACAAGCCCATACCTTAGTGATGAGGCTGCCAATATAGGGCAGAACCCCCCTGGCTGCCAGGTAGACCTTCCAGTGGGCAGGTTTGATGAGCTTCTGATACAAGGCCAGGTACTCAGCAGCACACTCACCAGCAATGCTCAGCTCATCCAGGTAGCTAGCAAAGAGAAACACAAGCTGACAACCACTTCACAGTACCAAGAGGTATTTTCACAGCTTATACACCCCAGAGAAAGACAGAAAAAGGCTCCAGAAATCTATCCTCATCCTCCCTGCTGTCCCCCTAGCTAACAGTGTAACTACTGCTCAGTGGTTGAAGCAGTATTTTGTCCCAAAAGGAGTTCTTCAATTGTACTACTAGCACCAATTGAGGTAAGTTATGTCACAGGAGTTGGAAGAGGGTTCATCATCTTATTTTGCTATCTAAGAAACAAGGGAAGTGTCCAGACAGCTGAACACCATCTGAAAAAGTACAGTCCTGCAACAGCTTATTGCCAAACAACAAAAAAAGACTTCCTAAAACTGTACCATCCCAGCTAATTAAGTTTTAAAATGCAGCCCAAAAAGACCTGTGAAGCAGAGGTATACAAGGGAGAGGTGCAAAAGAAGTTCAAAGAAGGGAAAGATTCTCATGGGAATGAAAGAAAAATAATCCTGGAGCTGCCTAGTGTGGCAACAATGGAAATACCTTGTCAGGAGATCAAGGACCTGCTGTTTGCGGCTGGGGATGGTAGCCAGAGCTTCCACAATAGTACAGGCAGCCTGTCGTGCAGCTTGAGTGGCAGGAGTAAACAGCACCTAAGACAAGAACATTAAAAAGATGATTTCATTTGATGTGCACAGACAAACTAGTGATACATAACACTAGATAATTTTGGGGTGGCAACATTCTCCTGTTCTTCCAAACTCTTGGCTCTGTGAGAATGCCTACTTTGCTGGTCAGCAAAATATTTCAATAATGCACCATACAGGAGAAGCCAAACTTGTCAAAATGTAGCTAAGTAGACAAGTAAGAGTACCATGGCAATGAAAAGTTCAGAGTTTAGGACCATGTAGATTGTTTTGATGCAGCATTTTGAATGGAACAAAAGCCACAAACCCCACTTGGAATCAGATGCAGTCAGAACACTGTCTCAAAATATCCCTGCTCACATCATCTGTAAAGTTCATAAAATGCCACAAACCAGCAAGAACCTCAGTTAGCTCTGCCCAGTGTGTCCCACTGGGAGGTCTCACCCACATTTACCTGTCGCAGCCAGTTGTTGTGTCCCAGCTTGAGATCCAGAGGGCAAGTTCTTTTCCCACGGCGACTCATGAACTGTTTCCATTTCCAGACATATTTTTCCAACAGGTAGAGCTGGTGAAGCTCAGCTTTGCTGGGAGACTTCCCATTGGCATCTATACCTGCAATATTGAACCCAGCTCAGGAGCACTGCCAGCAGCTATTAACTGCAAATTGCTGTTGTATTTTTTTTGTCATACTGGAACTCTCCAAACTCCAGCTGAGAAGCTGCTGCCACTTTCACTTCTGTGTGGAGCTGTGCCCACTTCCAAGCCAGACACAGATCCCATGGCCTCTTAGGGAATTCAATCAGCTCTTCAGCTGAACTGTATAATTTTAAAGAAGCAACAAGTTTCAATTTTCACATTCCCCTGATTACCTTCAGGCACAGTATATTTTCTACTAATACCATCTACTCTAAGATGGTATTAGATGCCATGGGACAGAAGATGACACAGCTCTACAGAAGTACATTCCTCATTAAACCTGGAGGACACACATGGTCCTTCATAAAATAACACAAAGGTCTAACAAGCACAGGACTACCTCTGGCAGGGAGGCACTTTTTCCAAGCTTCATATGATGCTTTGGGGTCCCTCTTGAGCCACAGCTGAGCTTGTGCATGGATTTCATTGCAGTAAGGCTTCACAGTGGTGAGAGACTCCACAGGCACATCCTAATAAACAAAAAAGTTCTATGACTCTTGAGAAAGCCACAGCCTGTTCCCTTGAGAGCAACTCCTGTAGGTGAACCACTGGTTGAACTCTGCTCCATGAAAAGGTAAATTCAGTTCTTGGATAAGAGCAGGATATACCGTTTCTGTTAACAGTGAACTAAGAGAGATTGGTTATCCCAGTTACTGCTGAAGTATCAGTAAAACCCATCTCTGTAATCCAGCTGTGATCATCAGATAGCCAGATCAAAGCAGAAAGATCCCATCTACCTTGGCAAATATCATCTTACATTACAAACAAGGGGCAGCCCACCAATGTCATTTTTATCAGAATTGTAGCTCTGTATTTAAAAATCTGAGTCAAGGCACCTGATTCTACCATGTTTAGATACTTGATTCTACAAAGCTGTTCAAAGCACCAAAAGCTTCCCCAAAATAACCAAGCCATAGCTTGAAAATACCTCTTCCCCCATGCCTCAAATCTAAGGGGGAAAAGACAAAGCCTGGTTTTCAATAGCGGAGGTCAACGACACGAAGGAACAGAACAAAATGGAATGGAATTCTCTTTAATATGCAGTCTGCAAAGACAGGAGTCACAGATCTGTGCTTCTCCAATCTCTGTGACCAGGTAAAACAAGCCCTGGCTTTACCACCAAGTTATTAATCACAGGGATCAGTGTGCCAGACTTTAATCAGCGCATTTTCAGCTGCTTTGCTCAGCATCTATGAAAGGCAGTACCTTGTTTTTCTTGCTGGTTGGAGCAGGTGGCTTGATCAGCTTTTGAAGAATGCGCAGGCACATGAGGGTGATGTTTTCAACAACCACTGGAGTCTTAATGTTCACTGCCATCAGAAAGAGGCTGAGAGCTGAAAGACAGACATAAATGTCCATGCTACTGTGAGATCTGCAGACTCCATACAGCACACTAGAAGTGCTTGGAGTTAGGTAAGACCTCATATCCTCAAGCAGAACTATCACATTCTCACGCAGCCATGGATGGAAAACAATTATTTTCTATTACATCAGGAGAATCTTGCCTGTACACCTCCAGCTTTTTATTTCTCAATACTCTTCTTTCAAGAAACGCATTACCCCAGGACAAAGCTGCCTGGTGCTAACTCCAATCCTATCCCAATCCAGGAGCTGAGTAAGCATCAGTTCCCTTGCTTAAAATCTTACTATCTTACTATAGTGCATGGACCTTTTAAAAGTATTTTAAAATAAAGCTTTCACACCATCCATCTGAACTCACCACAGCGCAGACGGAGCTCCCAGCAGCTGTCTTCTTTTGAGATGGAATCTGTCAGCAGCAACATCTCATACTGCAGGCTGCTAGCCTGTAACACAGACACAATTTCAAAGGTTTAAGTAGTCTTGGTGATGCAGCAGTGCTTTTTGCCTTCTGATATTTAAAAAACACAGGTTCAAAACACACTGAACTAAGTAAATTCAATCCCATGCCCATTTAGGATGGCTGGCAACCTATTAGAGCTGCAAGCAAGAGCCAAGAGAGGCAGAAGTGCCTGGGGAAATTTAGGCATATACCTAGTCACATAATTTTGTGCTTTACTGTTTATCTTGATTCCTATCAAGAAATAGGCACCTTCTGTATTACAAATAGATCCTCATGCAAGTATTAGAATACACCAGCAGTGACAGAGTGGCAGAAAAAAGACATAAGAGAACACTGAATGCTCTCACCAAGTCTGGATTTGCCCAGTGTCCCTTCAGAGCTGCAGAAACCTTCCCAATGATTAAGTCATTCATTTGTTGTGTGGCCTCTGGATTGTCCCTAGTTCCAGAAGAGAAAAGAGAACACTGTTATCCTGTGCTCTTGCTAAAGACCAAAAGCTCCTGGGATTATAGCTTAGTTGATAATAAACGGACAAGCAGTTACAGTCTACCATTTGCTGATACAAAGCTTATGAAGCTGCTCATAGAATCACTAAGGTTGGAAAAGACCTTTCAGATCATCAACTCCTCATCTACATTTGTTTTTTTTAACACCTCCAGGATGGTGACTCCACAGCCTGTTCCAAAGCTTGACCACTCTTTCCGTGAAGAAATTGCTCCCAATATCTAATCTGCTATCTACTCCTTTCTGATCATGTGTTTACAAGCAAGCAGCTTTCCAGAGCTCCCTGGATGTCAGAGAGCTGCCAACAGTGGATCAGCTCTAACCTGGTCAGAAGGCACATGAGCTGACGGACCTCCTCCCGCATGCTGGCTGCGCCCCGCCGCAAGTTGTAGTCAAAGAGCTCTCGGATGAGGCCCTGGGACACCAGGATGTGCCTGATGGCAGAGTTGGTGGCCAAAGCCCGGAGCAAGGTTATGCAGTGCTCAGTGACAGCTGAGGCACAGCCATAGCATTTAGTTGATGATGTGTGGCCACAGCCCAAGACAGACAAGGCACGATACTGGCTGGCAGTAAATGTGGGTTGGACAGTGGTTCGTGAGGACTTTGTTGCTGCCTCTCTCTGTTGAAGGTCATATTCCAGGAGCTCCTTTCGAGAAGCAAACACCCTCTGGAAACACAGGAAAAGGAGGAATGACAGTTGTGGACTTGTGAGGCAGCACATAATTGTTAATCCCATTCACAAGGTTATTTTTACTGTGTATTTTGTGGCGAAACATTTTTAACCAAGTGTCTCAAAACTTTAAATCCTTCATGTCGATGGCAGACTTGGAAAACCCATTAGAAATATCAGCCTAACTCCCAGTTACCTGCCCTCTTTTTCTCTACACTTCATGCACTTCATTTGTCTATACTTCATGCAATGTAACACTGGAAATGTGACAAAACCACAGTATTAGTAAGAATTGCTTTAAGAAATTATTATTTTGTTATTTCCCTGAAAATATGCAGCTGATCACCTATTGTTAACAGTATCAGTAAAAGCAGAATGGCAACACTTCTTTCTACTTCTGACCTGCACTCTATAACAACAGAAGAAAACACATGACCCAAATCCAAATCAAAGCACATCATACCTGGATAATTTTGGAAAGTTCATCAAAAGAGTTCTTGCAGTCACCACAATACTCCTGGGCCAACTGGAGTATGTACCTATTCACACTAGCTGAGGTAGAACTTAGCCCTCCACTGCTACCAGATTCATCCTGAAACAGAGGGGAAAACAAAAAGGAATCATATATGGAGGTTACACACAAAAATAACTACTGTGGAACAGCATGTGAGACAAAGATCCTTCAGATGCTCTTGGGAGTACAAAGGCCAGTGTCTCACCAGCCTGGGTTCTGTGCAAAACCCATCTGTCCCTTGTTACCTGTGGCTTTTCAGGAGCTGCCTCATTCACTTTACACAGGAGGTTTTCCAGCTGTGGTCTGTGTCCCATCAGCTGGTGGTACACTCTGTCAGCCTTGTCCAGGAGAGTGTTGATATTTGTTACTGCCTAAGAATACAAAAAGAGAGGAAACATATTTTAACTCCAGACACGATTTTTAACTCTACAGAGCTACTACCACCAATCTCCCAACCAGTCTCTTTTGCCCTCCTCTGGAAAAAAAAAAAAAGAAATGATCCTGCTTCTGCCAGAGCACCACTCTGCTGATACTCAGCATACTTGTCCTTTGGGACTGGCCACATTCTGCAATGGGTTCTTCCTTCATTAGCAGTGCTCCTCAAATGGGATAGTAATACACACAGTACAACCCAAATTTACCCTCTTGTACAGCAAGGCAAAGAGATGGAATGCTAGGTAGCTAGTTTGTAAGTAAGGCACTGAATTATGTGTTTTGAAGAATTACTTATTTGGTGGAGCAAGAAAGTAAATAAAGAATGGACTTGTCAGTAAGAAGCCTTGAGGAGGCATGACTTTTCATGTTACTCCCAAGAGAGGTGGATCTCTGATGTCCCCACACTGTCAACCTGGCCAAGAATACAGCATTTCCTTAATAAACCTGCTATTAGTCTCACCTTCTTCCTGTCCTCTTCATTTTCTATGGGATCCACTGCACAGCAGGGCTTGGCATACAACATGAAGTCAAAGCGAGCATATTTACAGAACCCACAGGCATTGCAGAGGAAGGGATCTTTCTCATCATAGTTAATGGATCTGAAAGGCAAGCCCAAAAGGTCAGGGAATGCAGCTGAGCTTCATCAAGGTAACTGAGGCAATGAAGTAAGCACTGGACTCAGTAGGTAAAACCTATCAAACTGCCCTGGGCAAGGCACAAGTGAAATACATGAGGAAAAAGTATCTACAAGTCAGGCAACAAGAAGATCCTTACTGAGCAGTGCCACATTCCGGATGGGAAAAGCAGAAACAGACATGAATTTATTACAAACAATTCTACTTTAACTACAGTCATTCCCAGTAGAACATCAGACTAGGGCACTGTGCCCTTTACAAGAACACAGATAAAAAGAAACCATTTGTTCTGTGAGGGCTTGGCTTTCAATAGCTCTCACTCTTCCCCCAGTTGCAGTGGGACTAGCTACAGCATACTTATTACCCTGTTGCAGACCAGAGTAGTGTAACACCAACTGATTTCTAGCTGCCCTAATTCAGGAAGGGCTATGGAACCCTTTCACTACACCAGGAACCAGCTATCTGTGGAAAGAATCTGCTCAACACCACGAATCCATGAGGATTAGAGAGGAACAGGGGAGAACAACAAGAGAAGAGATCTTGGATAAGAAGACAAAACTCCCAACAGAGAAGGATTTATAATACTGTAGTGAAAGCTTGAATAGCACACAGTAAATTATGCCCTGAGCCCTGCTCTGAATGAAGACAGAACAACAAAAGCTCTGAAAAGACAAACGAGCACTGTCCATCCAGCACACTGAGTCAGGGATCCTGTGAGGAAACCCCCCTGCAATCATCTAATTGAACTCCAGCCTCCTGCCCTTGGAACAAGCAGGCCAAAAATAACCTCCTCCTGGGAATTTTTCGTTTTAAACTTCTGAGGGCTTGATCTGAAACTTCTGCTTTCTTTCAGTACTGTTGTGTCAGGTTTCCTTTGTTAGCCTGCATTACCAGTAAATCCCTGTAAGCCTGTTTTATACTTCTTGACTAATTTGATTGTGTGGCTGTATTAACCAGAATGGTCTGTTGAAATAGCAGGGTATTTTGTTGAACATCCAGCACAGGCACAAGGACTCTGAAAACCCCTGGCTCTGGTTCCAGGGGGAGGAAGGAGGGTGACATACCTGCACTTGTGGCACTGGTACACGTTCTCCCCACAGTTCCCACACACTCCTGGATTGGCCGGGACGGAGGCGCTGCAGCGAGGACACTGCAGGGTCTCAGTGGAAGCCTGGTAATTCTCATAGAAATCTGCAAATTCAATCATCAGGTTGGAAGCCACAATAGGTAGAGGCAAATCAATCTTCACCTCTGTCTGGCCTGGGGTCAGCTGGACTTTTTTAGCTTTGTGCCAACGAGCTGGCCTGGAAAAGAAAGAAAGAAAAAAAAAGGCATGAAACCAGTGGTGTTTTTCAGCAAACCAGTGGTGTTTTTCAGCAGAGAAGTATCCTCCCCTCCATCCTGCCCACGGAGGAAGAGAAGCCAAATGCCACCGTCTCAGCTCCAAATCTACTTTAAATGGGATGAATGGAGAGCAGTTCTAGGATTCGTTTCCTTAGCTTCTGTATTGACATGATATGTAGCCAGAAATACATTTTAAGCCTTTATCCTCTTCATAGAGAGAGACTGTTTAGGATTAAAGAGCTGTTGATGCCTCATGGAAAAACTTTAATTCTACAGACATTTTCTAGGGATTTTCACCTCCATTTTTTTATTAGTAAGGACATTTGCATGAAAACAGGATATTTATTTCTAAAGATCTCATCTGCTCCCACTGCTTCTTCTCAACCTGAAGTCAGAATCCTCTCTTTGTGACATCATAATCCTCTCCACAGCAGCCACTTGTGATGTCACAGAGGATTAAGACTTCAAATAAGCAATAAGCAGCAGTAGGCACAGATTAATCCCTAAGCCAGAGAGATCTGATTCTGGTGAGAACATCTCAGGAAGTAAGAAGGGAAAGCATATAAAGCAGAACTGGCTCCAGACTGAGTAATGTATTGAAAAGGAGCTGTTTTTTGTGGGTAAAGAAGCAGCCAGGAGTTAGGCCATCCAACTTCTAATTTTAATTCTACTATATGGCTTCAAACAACTAATGTTAATGCTTTCTGCATTTCTGGACATGCTGCAAGGTCCAAATCCTTTTCCAAGTCACCATCTCCAGAAGGTGTTCTTGTTATTAATAGTGGTTAAGTTAGGCACTAAGTTAGGTGCTTAACTTAATGAAGCTTCTACAAAGCTTGCCTACACAAATTTTACAGACATCTTTCAAGCTCTAGGTGAAATATGGATTTTTTCTTTGACAATTTACTGTAGGAGATTCAGAACAATCCCACCCAAAGTGTGCCAACAATGACGAGTAACAGTCTAAGAAGGAATGTGAGCTAAAACAAGACACTGTGATGTCAAAATCAGAGTGTCACACAAAAACTATGGACAAACATACTTGTTTTTCAGCTCCACTATAGCTTGCACTGTCCTGTTGTTGTAGTAGAGGTTGATGGTTCGGACCATCTTGGTTCGTTTCAGGTCTCCTATCTTCACTGTCACTTTGCTGATGGTGTGGCTACCAATCAGTTTCACCACTTGCTGGGTGGTAGTGTATCGTGTGTCCACTTTGATGGAGGAAAGCTTGATGTACTGAGAAGACAGAAGCAAAGGCCATGCTGCCTATGTGATTATATCCCCAAAAACTCAGGAACGCAGCAAATCACACTGCTGTAAATGACTGGGAACCCTAGAACAAGGGAGGGTTTAAGAACAGCAGTCACTTACACAGAAGGGCACCTCTGGATTGTTGCAGACTAGGCAAGGATCACTCTCCAGGTAATAGCCATCGAATTCCACCAGCCCAGACAGTGTGCTGGAATGAGAGGACAACACTGACATTTGTAATTTGGTGTTTTAAACACAAGCCATTCAAACAGAATCATTTTAGTTTACCTGTAGTCCTCACAGTCCCACAATTTAGTAAACAGCAGCATTAAGTAAGGTGCATTGGAAATTAATGCTATTCACCTAGCAGCACTTTAGTATACCTATTCACTGCCAAGGTGTGACTGAGAACACAAGGCTCAGTTCTGCAAGTCTGTTCTCCAATGGTTCCTAATATTTTTAAACATTTACAGAAAATGAAAGCAAAAAACCTAAAGCCAAATTGCTGGTGACAGAGCATGGAATGTCACGTTTTTCAGATGGCAGAGAGGAATCTGCTCTGCTCCCAAGACCAACTGCAGCACACAGGCAGCCTCAGGAGGGTTCCTTCCTCCACCACAATGTTATTAGCAGAGTTGTGCCTTCCCTGTGGATTGCAGCTCGCCTGCTGAAAAGCTCTTCAGTGAGATGGAACAAAGTCAGAAGTAACTCACTTGTAAATGTTGGAGTTGGGGTGGTTGGTAAGGATGTGGTTTTGAGTCCGGAGGATCTCCACAGCCTTTTGGGAGTATTCCTTCAACTGAAATACAATTAGAAAAATATTGTCTTCTCAACAGTTTTTTTTTAATTGCTCAAAGACAAAGATTTCTCATCTTGTGGTGTTCCAGGTCCCCCAGAAGATGCATGCACTATGCCCCCAGGAATTTATGTGGTTAAATCACTGACGAGGAATGTAACAGATCCTAAAATTAGACCTTCACCACAATAACAGTGCCATTTGTCAGCCAATCACTGCAAGCACCTGCCAAGATTCAGAAGGCATTCCCAGCTCTTTAGACATAGCCATGCAAGCATCAGTATGTCCAAATTATTTCTTCTCAAGTCCACTGGTCCCCTAAGAAATCCTACCACTTCCTGTGTTCAAAAGTTGTGGTTACAGAAGATTTCTAGGACTTGGAATATAAAAACTGCATAAATCAGAGCTAGCAGACAAATGTATTTTCTCCACAAAAGCTTCCTGTGGGAAAGAAGTTTTATTCTAAATAAAACACCTCAAACCTAAAACAGTAGAACAAAAAATCTGTATTACCCAGTTTTTTAAGGAGCCTGCCTTTTTTCATGCTCAGATCTTGGGAATAAAACCAATTTCCACCAGGGTATCTTTTTTACCAAAATGTGTCCCAAGTGTATCATAAATGAGCACTAAAATAATTCACAGGAAGCAGCAGGATGCTGAACCTCCTTTTCAGAATGTCTCCCTACCTTTTTCTCAGTCTGCTGTGTTTTCAGAGAGAAGTATCCCAGGAGATCTACAAACTGGGCAGCCTTCCTTCCATAGGCTGGTAGTTCTGGCCAGATTGACCACATGAGATCCAAGAGTAATTCCTGCTGAGATTTATTGGAGTTCCTGTGGAATGGATTACATATCATTCACATATCAAGACTCAACTATATAGAGTCCATGGCACACAGTCTTATTCCAAAGGAAAAGACATGCTACAGTTCACCACAGTTTATTATCTTGTATACAACAGAGTTCAACAAGTAAAATCTCCTCTCTTGTTGACACCAGAAGTTGTCCAGAACTCTCTGAAATGAAAGCAGCTGTTCTGCAACAGCTGAGCAGAGTCCTGAGGGAGTTCAGCACCCTGTGCCTATCCCTACAAAATTTCCACTGTTTAAACTGTGTGAGTCTGCATCTGCCTCAGAAATGAACTCTCCCACAAGTACCTACTCCCAGTGATGTCAGGAGCCAGATCCTGCAGACAGAAATAAAACACTTCTTGCAGATGATAGCTCAGTAATAAATAAGTCACAACTTCTACCTCCAGCCCAAATAACTGCAAAATAGTGTGAGCACTTCCACGGGGTGCAATCACCTGCAAGCTTCAGCATCCTTCAGAGGCTCAAGCTTTCACTTTTCCTCAAGGACAGAGCTCTCCACAACTGAGCTGAGCCTGGCTAAAGCCAGGTCAGAGGCTTGCTGCCAGCTCACCTGTAGATGTGCAGTGCCAGGCAGTGTGCCTGCCATCTCACAGAGGAGGAGTTGGACTCCAGCAAGAAGCAACGCAGGAACTGAATGAGGGTCTCCTTGTCAGCAAACTTGTTCAGCTGGTTCACCAGAGCTGTACAAAGCTGATCTTCCTGACTGCCTGAGCTCTCACCTAGGGGACACACAGTGGCAAAGAAAGAAAGACCTCAGAGAAAGCAGATGAATGGAATATCTCACAGGCAGGGCAGTTTCCTATTTTACAGAGCACTGAGTAAAGATATCAGGGACAAATTACTACATTCTTTCTTTTTCCAAAAATATAATCTAGTACTCCTAACACAGAAGAAAACTGATGGAAGACTTGCCAGTAAGGATGTGCTACACAACCGGATAAAAACAAAATTATCAACCATGAGGCAGTGAAAAGACTCTCAAGAGTATCATCTGATAGGCCAAAATGGTTCCTTGAAGCAAAGCCAAGAGAGAATTTATACCCATGACTTTTATAGAAAAGCTTAATTACTTTCCCAGGACTTTGGAAATCCATTAAGCAGCAGCCCTGGCTCCCACATAGCTTACAAGTCAGACAGAGGAAACAAGTCTGAACATAATCATTGAAGAGCAGGGCTAGCTGAGTGTGCATCTCCAGTACTTGTTTTGATCCCCAAAGACATGTCAACCACCTACAACTCAGGGCAGGCAAGTTTGGGGGATGCTACTTGGTCACTGGAATAGGCAATTTTCATTAGATAGTTTAAAGCCCACTCTAGGTAACAAATAGTGACAATGGGCTAGGGATATACTCAGCACTTAATCTCAGCCCCAACTCTTAGCTCATACTGCTTCATTTTTGCCCCTTTCTGACCTATATATGGCAAAATTTCTCTTCTCTCCTAATTACTGCTCAAGTCTGCAAGTGTCCCTGCTGCAATCCACAACCCTTTCCAAAGAGTAGTATTTATCACAAGAAGAAGCAATCAGTTCTCTCTAAATAGAAACAAGAAAGGCATAGAGGAGCAGATTTCACCCCTAAAACCATGACAGAACAGGGCAAACTGCAGCTCACCCTCTCGCTCCTTTTCTTTTTCTTCTTTCTTGCTCTTTTTAGTGGAGGATTTGCTCTGTGCTGCTGGCTGCCCAGAGCCAGATGCTGCAGGGGCAGAGGTGGAAGAACTGCTTGATGATCCTGAGGATGAAGCCACAGACAGCACTTTGCTGCCACACAGAGCACAAGACAGCAGCTGCAGGAGAAC
This sequence comes from Florisuga fusca, assembly GCA_038090715.1. Classification (NCBI taxonomy): domain Eukaryota; kingdom Metazoa; phylum Chordata; class Aves; order Apodiformes; family Trochilidae; genus Florisuga; species Florisuga fusca. The sequence goes on from JAAWXA010000039.1 coordinate 1,023,105, forward strand.
TGGTGACACTCCTTCATCCACCAGAAAGCTGACTTGAAGGAGGAAATACAGAACCGCTGCAGAGAAAAGAGGAACATCTTTGAAGTCTGCATTACCAAAAAGCAAGCAAAAAAAAAATCCCAGCCCCAAACAAAAAACTCTTTGAATATGACAAGGACCATCCCACAAACTTACAGAATCTTCCCATCCCTTCATTAGAGAAGAATAACGTTTGGGTACACTAAGGTGAAGTGTTTTATCCCAAATTACACACTTGAACAGCAGTGCAAGCAAGAGAACCCAGATCTCCCATTCCTGCTCTTGTAAATTACTCATTACACCATGTTGTGTTCTTTAGTTAAGGAACAGAGGCAATTAGAGCACTGTGGTAATTAGTACTGGAAACAGTTCAGTCTTGCTCACAACTCTCAGCTGTGTCCCCCCCTTCTTCTCTGCTGAGCTTCCCCATCTGAGGGGTCTTGATTCAAACCACCACACAAAACACATCCCCTCTGCTCCTCAGATACTCCCACAGACCAAACTCACAGTCATCTTTAATGCAGAATTTCTGCCAGTTTACTGTCCGCTGCGTGGCGATCTCTGCACAAGCCTTTAAATGTTCCATCTGAAAGGCAGAATGGGACAGGGTGAACCACCACGTTCAGTATTTCTGTTACTGGCATCTCACACAAAAGCAGCAGACACGTTCCTAGGAGAGAGGCACACTTCTCCTTACCAAGCTGATCAACGTATCGTACTGCAGGGCAGAGCCTGAACTTGCTGTGACCACACTGGCACGAAGGAAAATGCCTTGCTCTTCCAGGAGCTTTTTGATGCCACGAACATGAGAGTCCAAGGTGTGGAGGTCTCTGAGCTGACGATATTTATCCTTTGATCCACAGATGAAGAGCAAAAGCTTGCGGACTTGCCGGCGCACGAATGGAGTCTGCTGGATCATCAGGTACTAGGCAAAGAAAAGCCTTAACATCAGCACTGGGATGGGACTATGGCAACTAAAACGTGTTTTCTTACCAAAAGAAAAGATATGGGAGATGGATTCATGATTCTGTCAGCCTTAAGGTAAAGTCACCCGTAAAAGCAAGGCACAGGCAGAGGAAATACAGCACAGCAACACTGAAGCATCCTGAGCTGTTCAATTATGAAACTCCTTCTGAAAACTATTCTTTGCCATCTATGACCTCAAATGAAAAGCCTAATAAATCCTTTCCCAAACTTATGCAATTGTAAGATGATTTGTTATCTCCGAGTAGGAAGCTATAGAAGCAAAGGAACAGGAAAAATAAACACCAAGTATCTTACCAATTTCTTTTTCAGGAATTAATTTAAGGTGCCAACAGCTGAGCACAGTGTTGCAATGTACCACCTCAGACAAAGTTTTCTGCTTGAGATTTCTGGCAGCAAACATTAAGTTACAGAAAATAACAGTAATCTTATTTTTCACATATGCTTTCCAACAGATTCCTGCTCCACAGGAATAAAACAAGCTGAGAGTTCATTTTCTTGCAAGAGGAAAAATAAAACCATCAGAGATGGATCAGAGGTCAGTCCTACAAAAGCTCATCTCTCCCATGAGAGGTAACGTTACTAGAAATCTTTGTGGAAGCCTGTAGGAATATCACATTCTCACTTACCTCTGACAAGAAGTAAAACCAGGAGTGATCAAAGACAGGAGGTGGGATACGGGAGTTTGTGTCTGCAATCTTCTTGATCTGATAGGGCAGCCGCAGCACCATCTCTGTCAGGAGCTGAGTGTAGGCCTCAAAAACATCAGCAGCATGACCCTGAAAGCAAGAACAATCCATCAGGCTCTGGCACAGAACACGCCCTGTGTGGTGTCATGACAAGGGTAGACAGATTTGTTCTCTAAAACCAAAACTTTTTTGAACCTCAAAGCTGAAGGAGCAGCTCCCAACTGACAAATAAGCCAAGAAACTGCATGAGGACTTGCACTAGATGGCAACTATTAGGATGCAGTAAGCTATAAGGCATTTTAATATATGAGCTTTCAACTTGGGAGACATTCTCACATTTAACTAGGCTTTTTTCACTGTACCTGTACATATCCCAGAGCCCTCCTCCCCAGCCAGCAGCATCTTAGCATAAAAACACCCTAGTGGCTGAACGAGCCTTGGATTTAGTGTGGAAATCCCCATCAACTACTAGTCTTTCTTGCCACAGTAAGTAGCAGTGGTTCAGAAATTTTGCCTGCCAAGCAAAAGGAGTCACACGATGGTGTAGCTTCCCTTCAGGAAGATTAACACTTCAACCAGAAACAGTGACAGCAGCTCCACAGAACTGCCTGGTTTAGGAGTGCTTTGATGGATACAATGAGCTGGGCTGCTCTGAGAGAACTCAGAGTAATCCTAGTTGTAACCAGGCACCATAGGAATGGATTTTAATTGCACTACTAAGGAAAAACCAGTTTTGCAAAGATGCTTCTACTCTGCAGCAGCCTTTTAAGGCAGGTGGTGGAACTCTAACAGTGTGGGGTAGGACTCACCTTCACGTACTGGCGGAGGAAAAAAGGGCTCATGTCAGGTGGAGAAGAAGTAGTGTGAGGTTTCAGGAGCTGGCTGGTGGCTACAGGCTCCTCATCATTCTGCTGGCTTTTCCAGTACTCCAGCAAAGACTTCAGCACATGCAGGCAGTAGTCAACAGCACCAGAACTCAACAATGCAGCAGCAGTGGCACTGGAGATGAGGGAGGAAGACTGGAACAAAGAGGAGATGAGTTACCAGGGTACCTGAAAAGCACCGTGTTGGAGGAACCGGGGAAACTGAGAATCAGAGAGCAGTTACTGATAGCATGGAGAGGAGAGAAGGTTTTCACAAAACTTTACAGGGAGCTTTTTAAGTTTGAGGTTTGTTTGAGGTTGGGGTTTTTAGCTTTTTTGTGTTTATGAAAGCAACTCAAAATATTTACAGAGACTCTTTTGAACAAGCGCTTAGTAAAGGAAAACAAATAAAATCTCCTCTTAAGTCTAATCTCCCCTCGACACATGTGCCAGAGGCCACTCTGCTATGGATTAGACAACTAGGGCTTTTTTTTTTCTCCTTCTTCCTCCCCCCCACCCCCCTTTTAATTTTTTTTTTTTAAAGTTGGGATTTCTATTTGTTTATCTGGGATTTGGCCAGCTGGGGGTGAATTCTGGTAGAGAAAGAGTCCCTGTTGCAGATGCTGCTCAGAGGCTCTGCTCCACCCAGGTACTGCTCCACCTGCATTCTGCAAGACGATGAGCTTTGATTTCTGTGGGAAGCTCAAGTGAATAACAAAGGCTGGAGAAAAAGCTACTGTAAATAAAACTATTAAAGCAGCCCTGTAAATCCAAACAAACCCCACAGCTCATAAGCTCATTAAAATTTGATGCAGTTCAGACTAAATTTTTTAACCTCTATGCTTTTTTATTAATCTCCTTCCCACCACACATACTGCTTTTTATGCCTTATTACTGTACCTTTTAGCAACAAATATCTAAGGAATCCTCTTAGCGACTTTTACGTTGACACAGCAGCATATTGCTTTCCAATAATCACATTACAAATCCTCTTTAACCCCTTCAGCACCAATAAGAAGGAAAAAAAATCTGGCAGACTATTTTAAATAACATCATTAAAATGCTGCCCTTAGCTCAGTCAGAAACCCCACACAGAACAAGTGAATCCAGTTGTATTTACATCAGTTTCCTCCATTCTGAGTTTCAGCAACAATCTTTTCTCATAAAAGCAAAACATTAGATTCCCTGTGAATTTTTCCAAAGTGCTTTCAAATTGGTTTTCAGTTTTCACCAGCTATTTCAGTTAGCAGCTTTTACACCATCTTTGATGAACAAAAGCCCCACCACCACCACATCATCCCCCTGACAAAGCAATTTGAAGAAGGTACCTCACAAATGGATGACTTGGATCCTGACTTTGTTCTGGACATGAAGACACTAAGCAGCCTCATCACCACCAAGTGCACTTCATTCACCGGGGAGCGTTCATTTTTCTTAGACACATCCTGCAAGAAGAGAGCTTGCTTGCTTACATACTCAGCTGAGCATATTGTCTTAAGCATCTAAATTTCAGCGCTCTGGTCCTCATCAAGCAATTCTAATTTAGCTCAAGCAGTAATATTAAGAAAGCAGCACAAATTTCTCAGTACAGGAGTAGACAGTGGCCTGGGTGCCAGAGAACAGTATTATCCAAATGAAAAGGTATATATGTCAATTCTGCATCATGCCTGTTTCAAGAGTTTAATTCAAGCAAAACAAATTTTCAAGCTCACCTGTGGTTGCTGGAAACAGGAAAAGTTACACTCTTGTCTCTTTCTACCTTATGTGCACAAAACAAGAAAAATAAACTGCTTACCTTTTTGTCCATGCACAGTTCTGCAATCAGCTGGGACAGAAGGTTATCTAAAGCTCCCTTGTCTTTCTCATCATCTCCATCCAGGTCTGTTGTGAGCATCAGTATAACCTGGGAATAAAAGTCAGAGAATTAATCGAAGGCAGGTTCCATGTTTTAAAAACCAATACAGATTATCTTTAATAAATCCTTCCAGATTTTATCTTGATTAATTTACATTCTTTCCCAAATTCTGCCTGTGCCATCACACCCTAATAGAAACATTCAGAACAAACAAACCCTCCCAAATAGATAGGGTTCAAGGATTTCAGCCCTTAGGTTCATCAGCCAGATAATGCCACGCTGAGGAAAAACGTAAGAAATGCCGCGCAACACTTCAGAGCTGGACTCACACACTGACTGGGCAGGAAAGAGAAAGGGAAAAGGTGGCAACAGAAACCTGACAGTAGTAGTAGCAGTAATAGTAGTAGTAATAGTGATTAACTGTTTTATTAAGGCTTAACTCTTGAGCCCTCCTCAGTTACCTGCATATAAGGAATGGCCCGGACTCCCCCGACATTCCTCAGCTGAGGTAGGTTTTGCAGCAGCCTCTCCAGCAACATCAGTCGGACCATGTGCAGCCTGGGAAGTCAGAAGCCAGGAATCAGAAACATCACAGGACACACTAGACCCAGCAGGATCACCAACAGAGCAGTGCAATTTAGCACAAACTCAGAGCATGAAGAAATCCTAAGCAAATCAGCACACACAGGAGTGGTTTCCCTCAGATTTTACAGTCTATGTCAAAGATTCAGACTCTGACAATGGGTGTCACTCTTCAAAACTACAACTGCCCAGCATGGCTACTTGCAGAATTGAACTGTCCAGGAACAGAATCTATAACTCAGTTCCAAACTGCACTGTAAAAATGACTCATGCAGGATTTCCATCACTTTCTAGAGGCAGCAGTTCTGTGTATGTGTAACACATGACATGGTGACTGCATAGTGGGAGGCACTTCCCAATGGCCTGGTTTGCTCTAATCTATCTTTTTGACTTCTGATTTTTACAATTAACATAGCCACAAATGATATTCTGTGAATTTCAGCACCTATAAACAGTGACACTGCAGAGCAGATAAGCTCTTCTTGGAAAGGAAAACAAAGATCCTTGCCTGTTGCTGGTGTGGACATCTCCCTCTGTCTCCCCTTCCCCTTCAGAACCATCTCCCTCTTGTTGGCCTGTGGTAGTGCTGATGGCACCAGTGCTCGAGCTGACACTGCCTGGTCCAGCAGGGTGGCCCTCAGCTGTCGTGTCCCCATAGGCACTACTACGGCCAGACACTAAAACAGAAACAGCAAACAAGAGAAAAACAATGTCAGCACAACTGAACATGCACCTTGGCAGATTCACAGCAATGAATGCAGCTGAACTATCCTTTGAAATCAATAGTTCTAAGGAGACAGTGTCTTTGTCTATCTTCATAAAGCCAAAAGAGTAATTTCTACAGATGCAGTTCAACACCTCCAGCACTCTTTTGTTTGCCATTCCCATATTTGTGTCCCCAGTTGAACAGGTGCCACAGCAGTGATTTAAACCGAGTCAGAAGAGGCATGTCAAACAGGATGGGCAGTGCTGCCAATTTTTGTTATAAAAGTCTGTGATTGTTTTCCCTGGGTATCAGTCAGAAATTAATTCTATCCTGTCCAAACTTACCCAGCAATATGGTGAATTCTTTCAGTCTTGCTCTAGGCTACTGCATTGTTATTACTGGCCAGCAAGAACTATTGCAAATTCCCCACTTCCCAAAAAGTCCAGAAAGTGAGCAAACATTCAGTCTGTAGGGCACTTAGACAGTCAACACGAAGTGGAACTGAGGTTTCTTCTTCACCAGGGATTACCCACCCCTCTCCCTCTCAGTGAAGTCCTATTATTACAATAGACAGGAGATGTAGAGATGACACTTACCACTGTGCTCACCAGCCACAGAGTCCACGGCGCTGCCACCACTCTCAGAGCCCACACTCCCCCCGTGGTCTGCAGGTGAAGTTCGAAGGGTTGAGCCATCTGTTGCAGCTGTGCTGCCCTCATCATCAGACGCTGGAGCTAAGAGAATAAAGAGAGCTGTTACAAGTAAAAACACTGTCTCGATAGAACTTCAAAAGAAGCACATGCTACAAAAGAAAAGCCACTAATATTTGTCTTTGGGTTTTGTGCCAGTCGTCAAGTACAAATCAAAAAGGAACTTCCAAGTGTCCATCAGTACATTTAGGACTGCTAAAAGCAGTGGAAGGGACACCCTGAGAAGGAAACCTTCTCATCAGTTATACAAGTTACTTGAACAACAATGTCTGGTTGTTTACAAATGCAAAGGGTATCACATACAGCTTTTTATTTTTGCCTGCTTTATTTTATGAAGAGGAAAAAACTTCCTCAGAAGTCTATAATTAAATTCTATCAAAGCAGGAAAAGGCCATAAATAGATTATCAAAAATACATTCAGGCTTCTTCAAAACTGTATTTACAAACAAATTGTAAGTCATCATTCAGGTTAAAATCAGAGAAGCTTGATTCCTTGCAGTGAACAGTTACCTGATGCTGTTGTATCTGACAGTGTTCCAGCATCAAGAGAAGAAGAGCTGGGTGCTTGGCCAGACAGTCCTAAGCTCTGAAGTCCAAGAGCACTGCTGCTGCTTCCTGCAAGAAGAAAAATTATGAGTATCTTTCTATGGCAGAATTACGTTAACTCTGTCTCTCCCTATATATAGTTCTACTATCTTTGCTAGTGTTAACATCAACAGCTTCTGCTTTGTTTCATTCCAAATTTACTCATATTCTGATTACCTTTTCAGCCACCAGTAACACCTACATCTTACCTTGCTGATCTTGTTGCAGGCTCAGGGCAATAGCCAATTCCACCATTGTTTCATCATCTGCATCTGGAGGAATATCCAGCATAGGAGGGAATCCCTCTGCTCCAGCCAGAAGAGCCTCCAGAGGAGAAGGGTTCCCATTATTCACATTTTCAGAAGTCTCCAGAACCATAGATTCAGACTAGGGAGAGGAAACATGGTGAGATCTTTCACCCAACCACCACCAGCTAATGGAGCACTACAAGCTGATTCACCAGAACTAAATTCAACTCAAGTATCTAATATACTTCAAAAGGCTCCAAAGAGAAGCACTCTGGACTTACCACCATCTCAAAGTCCCCATGATCAACTTCACTTTGCTCCTGGCTTTCTTGACGGATGTGCTCACCGTTTGCTATCCCAGAACTCTGCAGTTTGTCTTCTGCATCATCATCATCATCATCATCTTTATCTCCTGAGTTACAAAGCATTGACTCACAAATGGGCTCTTTCCTCATGTCATCACGAGCAAGGCAACTAACACTGGAGAAGCTAACCTGCCCTAAGTTTACCCCCATCACTAACCAATTCCACGACAACTACCACTCATGAAGTGCTAAAAAGTATCTCCTGGCTGGAGAGCCAATACCCTCATTCTAGCAATTCTGCACAAATCTTTATGACTGATTTACAAGGACTTTTAAATGTGCAGAGAAATGCAAGGACAATCTGAAGTCTGGATTACTAACCCCTAGATAAAATAGTCGGATTTTCCTAACAGATTAGGGAAAAAAATTCCCTTCTCTTTGAGACTGAGGACATCAAAGAAGAGGTGAATGTCTAAAAAAGAAAAGGTTTTTAGGGGGCAAAGGAGAGAAAAGAAAGGAAAAAGAATGTCCCATTTAAAAGACTACTTTGTTTTCTTGTCTTTTCTGGCAAATAAAGGAGGTCATGCTCATTTAAAGGCAAAGATGGATGGATCTTGCATACCCATAGGAGTATTGCTGCGAGGGGAGGATGGCAAGGTGACATGTCTCCTCTTGTTCCTTGGTCTCAGCACTCTGATCAAAGCTTGTTTACAAGAAAAGCTCACTGCAGGATCCTAGAGGGTTAACAGTTAATCATTAAACTTCTTAAGCTTTAAATGCTTATTCACAGGATTTGGAAAGATAGTTAAGAATTCCTGACCAACAGAGTCAGAAGTGTATCACATAAGACACATCACTGCCCAGCCTCTATCCCCCAGCACTAAAACAACAGTTACTCTTGCACATACAACATGTTAATGACACCACTGAAAAAAACAAGGACAGAAATTTCTCCTTTGTTCACTTCTGACTCTGTTTTGTGGCTGCATGTTTATTTTGTGCCCCTACTACACATTATCATTCTACCTCTATCTCTCTCCACATTCCCAGTGTAACAGGCTGATGCAGAGCAAGATCACATACCGGGCAAAGTAACATCTGCATGTAAATCTTGGATGCTGTATGGATACAATCCAGTTCACACGTGCAGTATCCATGGATAATATCCACCAAAGCATTGACTGTGGCTTCAACATGAGTGAGACCTAGACAGGAATAAAAGTTGGACTGTAATCAACTATCTTTCCATTTCAGCAGAGAGCGAGACACTGCAGGAAGCATCTTCTGTCTGCAGACTTCAAGGCACCATGTTAGCACCATGAATATATTGAAGTTTCAGTCCAAAATGAGCTTATACAGAGTCCTGTCTGCCAAAGGGAATACTGTGCATGCCACACCAGCACCACTCCAGCACCATCCATGAAGTCAAATATAAACGAATCAATCATTAGATCCTTTTCACTAGTACAATATACATACTTTTGAACAAACAGAGTAGATACACCTTAGACAGCTTTCATTGCTTCATTAACACCTTAAGCCTAATTTGGAACGCATTTTCTCTGTTTACAAGCTCACAATAAGCTCCTTCAAAATACACGACCTTTACAACAGCAAAAGAAAAGCCAGCCCACCTGGCAAGCAGGCAGGAGCAAGGAAGGCATTTTTGGGTTTTGATGCATGCAGCTTCCAGAAGTGATTGACCAGCTGAGTAATAAAGGTGCATCCCTCTCCTTCTGTTTGTTTCTGGACCTCTTGCCCTTCTTCATTCTCTGTACAGATTGAAAAACATCTGTCAGATACCTGCAGGGGAAAACTTTAACACCAAGTTCACTTGAAATGGCTTTTGTTAGATGCTCATGGCATCCTAACAAATGTACCCAATTCAATCCCTGTCACACCAAACCAGACACCCTAAGACATCTTCAGTTATCACAAGAGAGGAAAAATTCAGATTTCTCTACCTGTTTCCAGCTGTGGCAACTTTGATTCTGTATAATGGACCAGATTGTTTGGTCTCATGATAGCAATGGATCGAGCAGTGATGACCAGCCTCTGAAACACTTCAGGATCAAGGTCCTTTCCTTCTTTGTTTGAGGAACTCAAATACTGAATGGCTTTACTCAGCAATGCTTGATCCTATAAAGTCAAAGATAACACATACAAAAAAACCCCAACAGACAAAAGCACAAGGCAACTGAAATACAACTGTGGAACAGATCCCAGGAAAATCTGGCACTTGCTGCTTTAACTCTTGGCCAATGCCATCTAAGAAGGACAAATAATACTAAAAAGTCATCCTGTAATAGAGGAAATCTAACACATTTTCTTCCCCTCAGGCTAAATGTTGATGGAAAGACCAGTCTATAAATATAACCATCCAAGTGGTTAGCAAAGGCATCTGGGCATTTACTGCAATTATGTTAGCACATAGGAAAACACTAGAGTAAGTAGTGGTTAGACTATCACCCTAAGCCAGATGCCTGTGGAAATGGAAACCAGAGCTACACAATTTGCAAACAAACTTCATGTGTTTGAAGAGCCTGATTTCACCAGATTAACTGACATTATCTCTCACCAAAATCTTCAAAAAGCATTTTAAATGCTGAAGTTCTGGTGAAACATAAAGCCAGAGCAAGGCAGGCAGCAGCAGCTAAAAGAAAATAAGGACCTTCTGGGGGTGTTGCTGCATGGCAACCATAACTTGGTAAGTTCTAGGAGACACTGAAACCCTTGCACAACATTACCTTGTGGTTGTGGTATGCTGAGCGGCTGGTGTGCAAGCTAGCCAGGAGGCTCTTGGTTTGCTGCTGGACACTGGAAGGAGCTGGCATGGACAGCAGCATAGTGGCCAGTTCCTGAGCTGCCACCTTATTCTTCTCCTGCTCCCAACAACAGACAAAAACCATTCTTCAGTACATTTACTGTTGAGGTGATGCATGAGGCTGATCTCTCAGTGTACCTGCAGCTCCCCCCCCTCCTCGCCCTGTGCACAGATGTTTCTGCCTTCCTCCAACACCATTCTGACAGCCTCCTCCAATTATCATCTGACATTTAAGGACCATTTCACATGCCTATACAAGAAAAGTCCTTTAGAGATTTATGGGCTTCTACTCTGCTGTTTTTGTAAACGAGGTCACTTTACAGCACAAAAAAAATCCCACCAGCCATAAATGCAAATGTTGATTGTCATTCTAAACGAGTTTCAAACGCTTCTCACTAAGTCAACTTTCAGATCAGTGCTCTGAGCAAAACGGATGTGGCTCTCTTCTGTATCAGGCCCCCGGGGCTGCAGGAGGTGCTGCTGATCTTGCCCCTCCTTCCCCCAGCTCTGAAAGCTCAAGAATGTATTCAGAAAGTTACTTGCCTTCTCGTTGACTGGTCCCACAGCAAAGCAGCTTTCCAGTGCTTCTAAAGAACTCACTACTAGCCTGAAGGGAGAAAGGAAAGCAGGCTTGAGTACAGCAACCCTTCTCTCTCCTTAGCACTTTGCTTTATGCAGGCTACAGCCATGAGTAGCTCAGAGACAGCTAACGAATGCCAAGTACAAAATCAAAGCATGATAAAACCTGCCACAGGCACCATGCATATCATTTCATTGTGTTACAGACCAGAGTTAAACCTGGCTCACGCTCACAGACAAACTTAGGACTGCTTTAATAATCCACAGCTGAAAGACAGGGGCTTTTCTCTCCCAAAGAGGATAAAACACTTCCTTACGCAGCCTGCAGCAGGGATAACTTGGATTGTCTTGACAGTACCAATTCACCATGGCCCACAGACGTACGTACGGCTGCAGATCAAGGGGTGGAATGACACATGGGAAAAAGCGGAACCGACTTTTCGGAGGGAGCAATATTCTGCTCCCTTGTTATTTTGACACAGGTTGCTCTTCACAATTTGGAGTTGCAGCCCAAAAGATCCCAGAGGAAAATTAAACTTGGAGCACTGGGTACGACTCAAGTGAGAGAGATGCTGAAGTCCAAACTCTGGACAGCAGCAAGGCAGGCTAGTAAAATACTTGCCCTGAAGGGAAACCTCATTTACAACTTGAGGGAAAGTGCTGAGTCTCTTCCTTGCAGCACCACCTCATGCCTCACAGCAGAACTACCTGAAATGCCATCTGACACACCAGGAGCAGTGCAAGAATACAGGAGAAAGGAGGGAAGAGACAGCATTAAAGGGAGAAGTAACAGTGTAGGATTGAATGCAAGGTAGAAGTAACAACTGTCTGGTGGTGATAAATTAATATGACACTCCCCTACCCACAGCCACCCTCCATAAAGCTAGTAGGTGAATAAAAGTGGAATAAAAAGAGGAAAGTGAGGAGAGGAGTCTGTCAAACAAGCAACAGTTATGCTGTATACAGCAAAATCTGCAAGTTACCTCATCTTTACATTTCGCTAAACCATCTGCCATGCAATGACCAGAATGTAAAGAAGCAAATGTCACTTGGAAAACAAAACAGAACAGAGCAAAAAAAATCCAAAACAGTCAACAAAAGCCACACCATGTGGTCTGTCTCTCTGACACACACCCATTCGTGCAGAGAAAAGGATGGCATACTAACCGGTCCAGGGTGGTTAGGGACTCAGTTTCAGAACTTTGGGGGAGCAAAGAAAAAGGAAAAAAAAAAATAAAATAAAAATAAATGTGTAAAGCTCACAGAGAAACACCCTAGAACACATTCTAAGCAAAAGGCAAATTAAATGGGGAAACCAGGAAGCTGGGAGAGCGCTCTATACAGTAACTCTAAGCATGGTTCTTTCCCTCTGGGCACCAGACACTTGCCTAACAGCAAAGCAAATAAAGGAGATCCAGGTGACCTAACACAGAGAAGCCAAGCAGACTGCTTAGAGCACCACTGAAGGTTGGATATGAAGTGCAGACACCAAACTTCTGACAGCAAAGCTCCCTCTTGCCCACCAGTTGTTCCTACTCAAGAGGCACTTTATAAGGTAACCACACTGCATTCTGCAACATGGGACTATAAATAAAGAGGAAATGGTTTTGTTCCAACTTTTTAGGAATATAATCCCACTGCTTTGGGAAACCAGAAAGCATGTCTGTGCCGAGAGGGACACCTTGTGGAGATGTCACAGAACGAGGGAAGAAAAGAGAAATTAAACACAGGAAAAAAACCCCATGAACTACCAGACAAAATACTAAAGGATGGCAAAATGGGTCCTTCAGCTGGGATGTAACTGCCACTACAAGCCCTGAATCTTTACCTGAAAATTTAACTGAGACAAAATGAATAATTTCCTCACAGTCAAGCAGTGCATCCCTTAAAATGATCATTTTCCAGCATTTTCCTCCCTGATCTGTTTCCCTCCTGTCCTTGCTAGCTTGCCAGGCTTTCTACAACCCTTGTGGCACAGACTGTATGAGCTCAGGGAAAGAACACAGGGTGGATATAAAAAAAAAAAAGTTCTTTCTAAATATGTACCCAGCTCACCCTCGTGGTCTGACTCTCAATGGCCATTCTGGGGGACAGATCTAACACTTTCACCACCACAGCAGTTAAACCTGAGACAAACAGGCTACAAGTTGGTGGGAACCACACACCTAAAGCAGGGTCACACACAAAGTTATCCTCAAAACTGAACTTCAGAGAGGCCTAACCTATGTGAGCTCTAGAGAATGGGAAAGGGATAGCTTGAAATGAAAAAATGTACCAAGGCAGCAGAAATCTCTTAGTTCTTCAAGACTGCTGTAACAAATGAACTTAGCAACATGAAGCATGCACACAGATCTATCCATCTACTCCACCACATGTATCAAGTGTAAGCACAAAGCTCTCCTTAGAAGATAATCAGTGACTTTTAAGCTGCTGTTTTGTATGGCCTTGAGGACAATTCACTAACTCCCTTAAGTTCTCCCAGTTAAGAAAGGCACGGAAGTGTATCTAGGTCCCCTCTAGAGCAGCTACTCATTTTCAAGGAGAAAAAAGGAGAAAGATTGCAGAAATACCTCTCCAGGACAGTCCCACTGGCAGCAGCAGGGGTAGATGACTCTGTGTCTCCAGTGCCATTCCCTTGATTCAGGTTTGGGGGACAAACGTTGCTGACTGAAGCAGATGGGAAATCCTCAGGGGGCTCATCAGGCCATCCAAACTGTTCTTTGGTTTTGCCATAAATTCTTATGGAGTCCATCATTGTAACTCCAGCAGGATCCACAGAAGCCCCAACTGCAGTGATGAGAGAAATTTCTTTAAAACTAACAGAACAGTTTCTTGTGAACACAAGCAAGGGCAGCCTAATGTGTCATTAATTTACAGCCACTCTGACAATTCAGTCTCCTTCTCAAGAGCATTTTCCTTCTCAATTAAATCAATACAGACTTATTGAGCCAAATTTAGCTTATTGTACATTCAGCCACTACAGCAAGAAACTGCGACATAAATATACTTATTAAATGTTTAGATACACCCCTGAAACTGTTTCTGTGGTCATTTCAAATAAAGACCTTGTGGAAACCCTCCCTGCTACAAGGTGAACCAGAAATAGCTTCAACCCTCCCAAACAAAACCAACGGGCAGGCCAAAGCCAATGGCCAACAAAGACTTACTGAAGATGGTGAGTTTTTTGTCAGCCTGCAAGGCTTCCTCACGAGTGAAGGGGAAGTCAAACCAACGAGCCCTGGTCATGTTCAGCTGCATGGTGCGGCCAAAGATCTCCAAGTAGGAGGGCGCCCGCTCTATCGCCTGCGTGCCGATCTGGATGCGCATGCCCGTCATCACCATCGTGCTGTTGTTGTTGGTCACTTCAATGGTGAAACCCCCGGGCTGGAGGAGACAAATCACAGCTCAAAAAAGTGAAGTCAGAAAGTCTGAAGGTAAGAATCAGAAGGCTTCACACAGGTGCCTCACTGTTTATTGAACAGTACCACGGGATTTGCGCAGGGTCAGGCTCGTAAGAAAAGCCAGACATCAGTTCAGACAAAAATGTCACCTACAGAAGCCAAACAGAATCCCCAGATTGCTCCATTTACCTTTGTGTTGGCCACATACATGCCAGTGGAATTGAGCCGGTGCTTGATCTGCTGAGCATTGTAAACCTGCAGCAGGTCATTGCCTCCAAACTCGATGTCTGAGAGCTGCTGGTTGTGTTCAAAGAAATCAATAGGGAAGTTCACTTGGCTGGATGTGCGAGTTGCTAAAAGGGAAGAGAGATGTTTTCAATAAAATAGGTTCTAAATAGGCAAAGCTGTGGTTAAAAAAGCTGCAGAATGAGATTTCTTCCCTTGGAAATGCCCGCATGAGCTGGAGAACTGTATGGGTTTATGTGTACCTACAGAAATATTTTACCCAGACATAGGCTGTGGATTAGCCCTGAGTTTAACTGGTGATTGTCAGATATGCCTCAATAACTCTACAGTGCTGATCTACCCCTGCCACCTGCATTTGCCACTGCAACCTCACAAGGTATGTAGAAGTCTCTTACTAATAGCAGCTGCCTTGCGCTTGCGAACTGGCTTCATGATGCTGATGACACTGCTGGGCTGGAGAGAGGGCTGGAGCCAGTAGGATGTGTTCTCTACATTGGCCATGTAGATCCTCAGGCTGCCATCTTCACACAGAAGGATCATAGTGGTCCTCTGCTGCTCGTTGCAGGCTGTGTGACGGATGGCCACCATGTCCTGGATCTGCAAAGGCAAGCAATGGACCTGGCAAACACTGCTTAAAGGAGCAAACTCCTTGTATTAGAACATCTGTGAAGACTTGAGATCTTGTTGATGGAACAAGAAGAAATTACAACTCAAGGGGCAAAATTACAAACAAACTGACTGACCTTTGCTTTAGCTGGTAAGGTTTTAATCTCCTGGATAAGAAAGGTGTCTGGCTTCACCATCACCACCAGTGGGACCCCCGTGGTTTGTTGAACACAGCACACCAAGCCAGGATGGTTCATCACCTCAGACCACTGGCACAGCGCTGGAGAAGTCTTACTCCCACCATTTGAACTGAAGGAGATGAAGGGCAAAATAACATTAACATAAGAAGCACTACAAGTGGAAACACAAAATCCATCAGTTAAAGCTCAAATCAGTTAAAGCTTTGTCCTCAGCAACAATTCACAGCACTGCATTAATGAAGAGCCAGGAACATCCATGCCCTGCTCAGAAGTGAGAAATCTGAGAGTCACTTCAGTGGGCAGAAGGCACAAGCATCCCAATTCACAGCCCTGATTTCTGCCCCGAAAACTAGAGGCAAGACACTTACTTAGTAACATTTTATGCCCAAAACCTAGGCTTTCAACTATTTTTTATCTGAACAGATGCACAGTTCCATGTTTCAACACACCCAGCAGCACTAAGCAACGGTTAATAGAGTAAAATCTGCATGACTCTGCTCACTGGAAAAAAATAAAGCTGCAAGAAGACTTAAACTTCACTGAGACTAGGGGGCTCTTGGAACCTGACCCTCCCACAGACCCTCCTCACAGCAGTAGCCTTGTGTCAGGCTAGTGAAGAGCCCGGGGCCTAGATGCCCAGCTCTGGCTGTCACAACAGATGACAGAATAGCTTTTTTCTTGCCAGACTGATAACATAAGAGATTGGTTTGTCCCAAGGGAGTCTGCAAATAAGCCTTAACATGCACAATACACAAGGTCCACTGGTGCCGAAAGGAAACAAAAGCTTCCTGCTCTGCAGCCTCCATGCGGGTGGGTAATCCCATCAGTTCCAGCTGCTGCACCAGTAGCAGCTCCACACTGATCAGCAAGGCTGCTCTGAAACCACCTTTCTGCTGTGAAATGCTAGTGGGAAATAAAATTAAAAAAAAAAAGCATGTGCCCCACTGCTGAAGCAGCCAACTGGTTTCAAATCATTCTGCAATTAGGGCAGAACAACGGGAAACGTAGCAAGAAATCTTCATTCAAAAAGAGGATCTTCACCACAAGCTCTTACCATTCAGAGCTGAGATGTTAAGAATTATTAGTTAAGATTTATTCATAATAAACAAAATGAAACCTTCAGGAGAGCCTTCCACCAGTCTCACCTCTTTATGTTAATTGGGAACAGGCGCTGCACTTCCAGACTGGCCCGGCTGATGGTAGCTGCAAAGGATTTGCCTTGACAGTAACTGAAGAACAACATCTGCAGCACGTGGGAGTAATACACTGACACACCACCCCCTGCTACCTGGCCATTGCTGTCCTGCAGGGTCAGAAAGAAACAAGAGTATTTAGGATGAACACACATTCTCCAAAATACTGTCAGGCTTATAAATTTCTCAGGATAGAATTCTTCCAAATGCCTGTTCCCTGCTCCCTCCCCACCAGGGAGACAACACAGCCCTAAATGACAATTTTCTAAGCTCAGCTCCTTGGTGAACTCATCCATCAGCTACTTCAAAGGCTTCTGAAGGGGATACTGTGACTGCACACCCATAGGCAGGGCCCTCAGCTACCACATCTACATGCCTGAATGTTGTATGGCAGTCTCACGTGGAGCACTCCTCATGTTTCCAGCTCATAAAAAAGCTTTTCTGAGGGCCACCTTCCCATCCATTCCCCTGCTTTGGAGCAGGCTGGTGTAAAGATACTGAGTGAAATGTGGATAGATTTTAAAAGTCACCCCCCCAAACTACAGAGCTGCTACTGACCAGAAATCAAATCTCACTCCACCTCTGGAGCCCCAAGCAATGGTCAGGAAACTTTACCCACTCTGGTTCCTGCACCTTTGGAATGCCCCTCTCTGAGAACAGCACTGCTCTGAAGCCATGAGCTTCATGAGCTGCTGAGAAATCCTGCTGGGCATGACTTCAGAGCCAGCCAGGGAAAACAGGTTCCATTTTCTAGACGAAAGGATCAAGGGGTTTAAGTTTCACCCCCACCCTTTTTCACTGCAAGGATGTTTCTCTCTTTAGAGGAATGGCAAGCTCATTGATCTAGATCAGTGGGCTTAAAAGAGAGGAAACAAGAAAAAAGAAACCTCTGGCTTCAACTGTAAGACAAATGAAAGAGAGAAAGCCACTGCAGCTGCAAGAAAGTCACCAGTACCTTTAGGTCCTCATGATTGACTTCAAGCACATTGGTGACATAGAATGGTCCATGCTGGGCACTGCTGGCCTCTTCCATGAGCTGAGTATAGATGTACCCAGCAGAGGACATGATCACTATTATGTTCTTTCCCTCCTCATTGAAGAGGAAAGTGACATCCCTGATTTTGGAACTTGGTAGAAGAAAGTAGAAAGTTGGGCTCAAGGCATCAACTGAGAGGTCGTAGATCTGTGGGAAGAATCAAGAAAATAATTTACTACTATAAAACAACATAGTGCAAATGGACAAAAGCTGAGACAAGGGAATGCCTACCAGATCTTATAGTTATTTTTTTTTCTCTTTGGGTTCTTTGGCTTTGTTTTTTCTTACAGCAACAGTAGGGGAACACCACAAATTTATATTTCCAATTTAGTTCTAAGAATGTTATCAGATTCTTCTATATGCAACTCCACCAAGGTGCAGATTCTTAAAGATGACCACTTATCATGAATAGCTGATGATCAAACACACCTTCACAAAGTCTGCAGTCACAATAGCAAGCTCTGTTTGAGATCCTGGCAGCCACACAGCTTTAATGATGAAATTTCCAGTGGCTAGTTGGGGATGAAGTACCAAATGATCAGAGACTGATCCAGAGCTGCTGAACGTTAACACATGGCAGTCCTAGAGTAATGAAAAAAATTTGGGCTAAGATTAGAACAAAATGTTTATAAACTTTTCAAGTCAAGAACGGAGTTAAAAGCCAGCACTCCAACAATGGTTCATGAAGTAAGAATCTAGAACTTCTGCATTTCAGAGGAATGACAGTTTAAAATTTGTGAAGAAACAAACAAAACCCCACAGAGTCCAGCTGTTCCTTAACTCAGTTTGTGAATTATTCACTGTGACAGCTGCAGCTAAATCTGGGAGCATACAAATAAGAGGAGACACTGCTACACAACACTAATTCTGACACACCAAGTTTCATGTGACTAAACCCTAACTCCTTCGTCTTAAAAGTTAAATTGGCCTGAATACAATAAGAAGTTTTACTTTATTTGAGGCACCATCTCATTTATTAGATTATTCATACATACCCTTTTTTTTTTTTTACTTCATATATCTCTTAGGAAAGTGATCCATGAGCTAAAATTAGTGACAAAACTTTGGAGCTGTCTCTGTGCTAGCTGCTCAGAGGAAAGAAATACAGTTGGCTTTGAGCTGATGTTTGCAGCTGCCCAGAAGAGGGTTTGTCAGGCACTTACTTTCAGCCCACACACAGCTAGGTAGTCCTCCTTGCAGGGATTCCCAGTCAGGCTCAGGACAGTGAATGGAACAGGGGCAGATGCAAGGCGAGTAAGGGTCAATTTTCTTTTGCTGGAGTCTGCTTGTTTGAGCAGTGCTGAGAGCTGAAGGACTGTGATCTGCAGAATAAAATTCATTTAGTTACTCAACCTGGCAATCGAGGGGAAAAAGGAATTTCAGTTTCAGGTCTATCATTCTGTTCCTGCAGTTTTCCCTATTCCTACTGCAACAACTCTTTTCTCTGAATCACAGAACTGGAGAATGATTTAGGTTGGAAGGGACCTCCAAAGGTCACCCAGTCCAACCCCCCTGCAGTCAGGAGGGACACCCTTAACCAGATCTGGGTGCTCAGAGCCTCCTCAAGCCACACATTGAACATCTCCAGGGATGAGGCCTCAAACACCTCCCTGGGCAGCCTCTTGCATTGTTCCACTGCACATTGTTCCACAGTAAAGACCTTTTCCTAACATCCAGTCTAAATCTACTCTTCTCTAATTTAAAACCATTGTCCTCGTCCTATCACTCCAGGCCCTTGCAAACAGTCCCTCTCCACCCTTCCTTCTCCTTCAGATACTGGAAGGTCACTATTCCTATATTCAGGCCACTCCCTGGAGCCTGAACAACCCCAGCTCCCTCAGCCTGTCTTTGTTAAGAACTGTTCCAGCCCCCTGATCATTTTCATGGCCCTCCTCTGGACCCAAAGAAGGTTTTCCTAAGCTGTGCAATATCTCCCAGAAGATCCAAGCCTGGGGACGGGCAGCCCAGATCATATTTTGCTTGTCTGTTGAGCTTCCTAAGGCTGTTTTTCTTGATGACCCAACACCCTCAGAGGAGTTAGAGAACTCACCTTGCCCTTTTCATGACTGACAGCCAGGTGCTGCCGACGTCCATGCGGGGAGGAGAGCACACACATGGCCACCCTCCTGAGGACATGAGCACTGATCAGCTGCCGGATTGTCTGGCCCTGGTCCCCACTGTAGTTCATGCGGACGTTCTCAAAAGCACCTTCTTGAGAGCCAAGAGTTGGGACCTGAGCCACCAGTAGAAGCATACAGAAGTGTATTACTGCAATTTTTCTGTTGAGAAATGATCCCACCACCTCCCCATAACCTGATCACTCCTGGAGTTTCATACCATCAGCTGATCTGTCATTTCTACTGACTTGTCCAACGTATGCAGCTCGTTGAGAGCCTGCTGGGCACGGCTGCTGCTCCCCATGGCTGAAGCTTGCTGGAAGTTTATCTGAATGGAGTCCATCAGGAAATTCAGCATCTCCAGCACCAAAGGTGCAAAGGAGAAGTTGGCCTACAAAAAAACAGAGAAGGCACAAGAGGCTCCTGTTGGGATTCTTCTCAAGAGCTGCACATCAACTGGTTTTTAAAGCCTGATGACACTTTCATGATGCCTCTTGTCACAAAGAACAGCATAAAAATCAGGCAACTTGGCTGAAAACCAACACAGTTTGCCTCACATCCTCATCATAAACCACCTTCCTTTTAACAGCTAGCTGATAGTTATACCTGGGACTGCAATTCCTCTCGACAGCCCTCAACATTTCTACACAGGCTGCTCTTCTTGGGTTTTTCTTCATCAGGGCCTTTCCCCTCACTGATGGTGACCTTGGCTTTCTCTGCAGGAGAGGTGCTTGCATGTCGAATGACACTCTCAGGTACTCTGGGCTCACTCTGGAAGGCAGATTCTTTCATGGTAGAGCTCATACCACTGCTGGGAGTTCTCTTCACCAGTGCCTGGGAATGACAGAGCAGTGCTAAAAGCTCAAACCAGACTCAATTTTACCACTGACAAAACAAATACAGATTGTAATAGCAGCAAGACTAATGTAATTTTAAAGAAATGGAATGCAATTCTCTTAAATCTCAATTTTAAATAAATAACACAACAGTATCCTGCATGCCACTCTACACCCAAATGTTAGAAAAACTTTCACATTTACGAAAAAATTACTTTGCTTGCTGCTAGTGGAAAACATGTGAAAAGGTGGTGTGTAGGTTTAGCCAACTTGCAAATTCTGTAAAAGTATGTGGAATTCAAGTAGTTGGTAGGACAGAAATTTGCCAATGCACTTAAGTGCAAAAAATAAATCTCTAGGCAAGCTGTAATTTAAGAGGGTTCACCATAAAGCAAGGCATGCAAGGTTTAGTACTCTCATACACTTGTATCAT
Organism: Florisuga fusca; assembly: GCA_038090715.1. Lineage (NCBI taxonomy): Eukaryota > Metazoa > Chordata > Aves > Apodiformes > Trochilidae > Florisuga > Florisuga fusca. Next base: position 1,044,121 of record JAAWXA010000039.1, read on the forward strand.
CACGTAGCTTAATGCAGAACAGAAACCTCTGCTAAAGACTTTTAAAAACTCAAGAAACCACAGCTTATATGACATGAAGGCACTTTACCAGGCAACTGCCATCTTCCTTGGCTCCACAGTCACAGAAGAATGATCCATACTTGGCATAAGAAATCTCATGGTCCTTGTGACAAACTTTAGCACAAACTGTGCAAACACCAACCCCATCAACCATCTTGCAAGTGTGACAGTGATACCTGCACAAAATATGCCAGACAAGTTATAAATTATGATGCTTCAGGAAGGCCCACAGGCTGCATTTGCTTCCTTCTCAATGGTCAGAAATAGCATGCTGAAATTCTGAACATAAGTTTTGAGAGGTTCTTACCAGTGCTGATTCATGAATTCTTTCTGTGTGATGGTGAAGGTACAGAGTTTGTTACAAAGAGAATCTTCATCCTGTCAAGAAGAAAGTTGTTTTAGGAAGGTGTTACAGCTACAGTAAGAAGGCATGTGGTACAGCATGCAATCCTGACACATTTTAAAACCAGCAAGTTTTAGCACCACCTAGCTAAAAGAAGGCAGCTGGTACTAAAGCATGTAAGGGGAGGTGTTGCTGTTTTATAGCAACTCAGGACTGAATCAAAGAAAAGAAAACAGTAGCAAAAATAATATACTGGCACAACAGTTGATGCTAAGAATGCATTAATAATAGTTTTTTCTCCCCACTCAACAGCACTCAGAAGCCTAATACAGGTTGCTTGTTGATATAAAAGCTAATAAATGACAAACAAGCAAGTCATAACAAACTCATCTTACTCCTTCTCTTCCTTTTTGTTTTAAAAAAAACAGAAAAACCCCAAAATCCTTGTGATGTCAACAAAAGTTAAAGACAACAGGTAATAAGTTATTCTCTATGAGATCTGACAACCAGGGGTTCTTAACTCAGTTTGACATTAGAAAAAACAACAAAATCTTAATTTACAACCTGAGCAATTCTGATTTGGAAGCTGCAAAATAAACCTTCATCTCATTTGCTGCATTAACTGAACACTGCCTACCGAATCTTCAGCTTGAGAGTCCTCCTCCTCCACTGCCAACTCTTCCACCCAGTCTGAATCCACCTCAATTGCCCGTTCCTCTCCATCAACAGAAAGATGACTTGGTCCTTGGCCACTGGTCTGGCTCAGTGCATTAGTGACATCAGCCAGGTAAGAGACAATGTGACATGTACACTCCAGGATAGTCACATGCTATAAAGTAGAAAAGAATGGGAATTGAGAGGCAATACTTCAATCCCCAAGCAGATGCTCTATGGCAAGGATATCTAACCCTGAAATTCCCACTGTGCAACCAAAACAGGACAGCAGATACAGCATATGCTTGAGATTTATGCCTGCAAGTTAAGCAATAGTTATGTCTTACCTTTCCTTGCATGACATTTGCATTCATTTTTTCTACCACATTCTTCTGAGACAGGTATTTCTTGCTGTAACACAAAACAGTGGAGAAGACCATTACAGCTAACAGTCTTTGGGAGGTATAAACTCAGTTCTCACCAATGGCTTCAAGCACTCAGTTTGCTTTAACAACAGGAAACATATACATGCAGTAATTAAATTACTGAGAGTGGAAAAGACAAGGAAAATACATTGTTAATGGGGGGGGACACAGATCAGCCTCTCTCAGACACTTTATATTCCAATTAACAAACTAAAAAATGTGTCTCAGTAAGCAGGAACTTCTGTCCCCAAATTATTAAAAAAAAAAGAGATCAATATAAGTGATGCAAATGAACAAAGAGTAGTACACAGTTCACTCTTACCATCTGCCCAGCCAATCAACAGCAGCACCATGAAGCTGGAGGTGTCCAGCACCTTGTCCTGCACTAGCCAAGGTTGCCATCACGACCATCAGTTCAGGAAAGCCTGTGCCATCACCATTGGCCAACATCTCTGTTGCCATTGGAATTAGAGTACTCAGTAGAACAGTGCACACTCCTTCTCCCACTTGGCTAGTTAAAAAGAAAAAAAGTTTCAGACATGGCACACCACCTGACGAGGTACAGCTGAGCCCCACAGCCCAAGGGCACTGACACAGCAGTGCCTTCAGGGCAAACTCCATTGGAAAGATGACAAGAAGCCATCAGCAATTCATGAGTAATTTGGACACCTACAGAATAAACCAACAATGCACAAAAGAAATGACAAAGGCTTTGTAAAATTCACCTGTTTTCCCGAACAATGTAAGTTGTCAAGAGTTGCAGCAGCTGCCTGTTCTCCTGCACAACTTCCAGTTGATCTGAATCTTTGGGTGGGGACATGGTCATCCTGGTTAGCCAGGCCTGGAGACGTGCAGACTCCACACAAGCCAGCTGAGCCAAAGAGCCACAAAGTCGCAACAGGCTGGGGTTGGGACTCTTCTCAGCTGGTGGAGAAAATAACTACTGAGTGACAGATGCTACAGCAAATGTGTTTGAAGGTGGCTTTCCACTAAAACTGTGAAGCTGTCACCCCTTTTGGCAGCTTTTCCTTCCAAGCACCTTCATAATCCTGTCTAATACAAGAAGAAAGGCAGAGGCAGGACAGAGGAGATTCAACAATCACTTACTCAGCTGGAAGAGCTTGGTGAAGAATTTCAGGACTCTGTTGCAGAACTTTGCTGAGAGGTTTTCATTGGCTGTTGCCATCATGATCTGGACCAGTTCTCCACTATATGGAGGGGGAAAAATAAGTCAGCTTTGTAAAAGATCACTTGCTTTTTTGTTGGGGTTTTTTTTTCCACTTGCACTTAATGGTGTCTGCCCTCAGTTCAAGGGCAAACCAAAGTTCAGGATTTTCTTGCCTGTTTTCCCTTTCATCTTTATAAAGTACAGCCACCAGACTGCTGCAGTTTGCACTGTTGAACAAGCAGAGAGCAAAACCAATTTGTTGCCATAACTCTAAGTCAGGCTAACACTCCACCTCCACCCTTAAAATTATCAACTTATTGCCTCAAGAAAGGTCTGAGTGGACCTGGGATTTTGCAGCTGCTTTATAAACCAACATCTCACAAAACCTCCCTACAATGTATTTGACAAAACTATCATCATGCAAGATTCCCCACTGATTATCACTATGAGAGACCACTGAATATTTTATTTGGAGTGACTAAGATGTAGGTCCCCTCCCACATAGAAAATCTTTTCACACTCTGATGTGCTGCTTGAAGGGTGGCTTATCCTAACAGATTCTCTCCCTGTTTTTTTAGTTTTCCAGTTCCTGTGCAATGCCATTAACATTACTTAGGTGTTGACAGTGACAGGCTTAGAGAAAAAGGAAGGGAAATGAAGTCCTTGGGCTACAACTTTCAAGATCACTTCACCTTTCTGAAAAGAACTCCTCCATGGCTTTTCGGGCCTGGCTGCTCTCAAGCTGCTTCTCCAGATGCTGCAAACATTCTTCCAAGATGGACTCATCCAAGCCACTGAGGATCAAAAGACACATATTAACAATAATATCAGCAATTCTGAGAGGCAAGAAGTAATCAGTTTTGCAAATATAATTCTACTAAACTTTCCACTAACTGAAAGCAGCTCTCCTTCCAAGTGACAGCAGAAAAATAACTGATGAATCAACATAAACACCAACAAATCCACCAAACGACCAGAAAAAAAGTCAAACATGATGCTGTAGGCACACTGAACAGCCAGAAATGCAGAAAAATTTAGACTATTCAGCCTCCTCACATTATAAATTCCTCTAAATGGCTGCTCTTTTTACACTTGGAAGTCTCTTTTAGTGTTACTCCTCCCCATTCTCTCCTGTGCTGATCCCCACTCCACAACATACCCTGCAAGTAAAATCCAATTACACTGACATTCTCTACCAGAAGGTGCAGTACATCTCCCTCTGAATACCTTCCATCCACAGAGGATCAGTGTTTAAAAGATGCAGTATCATCACACCTAATGGTTTTGTTTCAGATGGGCAGACTCAACATCTGCACATCAAGCTGATTCCTTCCATACACACAGAGTAAGGGGTGAGAAGCACAAATCTGGATAGTCTGCTATGATAAAGCAGGGATCAGCCATCCTTGCAAACAGCAAGAAGTGAGACACAGGAATATAAAGCAAGTTAAGTTGGCATCTTCAGCTTTGATTTTGTGCTTGTACCTACATAATTTTCTATTTGCTTAAATAAAAGTTATCAAATTATATATACAGCCTCCATTCAGAGTTGGAAGAGATGATTAAAATCCACACTGCCTGGATGACAGTGCTGAAAATTCTGGTAATGTGCATAAAGTATCTTGTATATTCAGTGTGCAAGTACAGAAGTCTTCCAACAGATAAAAATAAGCTGATTTTTTTGCCTTTCTGTTGTGTTGTTCAAGAAATGACAATGATACTTAGGCATACCATAGTTAATTCTTTGTATCCAGCTTTGCTGAAAGAGCCCTACAAGCCCCCCAGCCTGTTACCTGTTTGGATCAGAGTGGTGGGCCAGGATGTTATAGCATCCTGTGATCAACTTCTCATAAACACGTGCCAGGAATTCATCTGATTCTGCAGGGCCCAGGATCCTCTCTAGGGAGTTGCTGCTTATTTCTGCTACACTCTCTGTGCTGGCCTCCAACAGGAGTGGCAATAGGGAATGAATCACTTGTGGTGGGTTCAAATCATCTGACCAGCTTGAAAAGAAAAACAAACAAATTAATTCTCTGTATCAGAGAATCTCCTTATTGGACAAACCAGAAAGCACACAGGTAGAGCACACGACTGGATGGCAGTCAGTGATAAAACCCTTTTTAGAAAGCTAAGATAAACTCACTGTCCTAGCCACTTTTCTCCTCAGAAAAAAGGTTCTCATTTGGAAAACTCCACACATTACTTTTGCACACAGGAGTTACAATATTCCTGGACAGTCACATTACCACACAGTATGGCTTTTGGACTTATCTGCAATGTCAACAACTAATTTTTTGTTTCAGAATATCTTTGACTAAGTCCCTGGCAAAAAAATTCTTTCATTTAACTTTTTCCTTATGCTTTGAAAACATGAGTGAACCATTACAAAACCCCAAATGAATTAAATAGATCTACATTGTCTCACTTTGTAGCTCAGTTTCTTCAAGTCCCTATTTGACAAAAGGGACCAGAGGCTTCTCTCAGAGAGTCTGGCTTCCAGAGGTACCAGATCAAGACTATCATTCATTTAGAACTGTAAACTGAAAGGAACTCTGTTAAAGGCTTAGTTCAAAACCCAGTGCCTGTTCACAAAGTGTCTGATGAAGAGCAGACAGATCTGTAGGAGTAATACAAAAAGCAAAAATACAAGATAAAACCATCACTTACACAATGAGATCCCCTGTGAGTCTGACCAGGGAGAGCAGGGTGTGCTTTAAGGAAGCTGCAAGAGGTAGACTTTGGCTGCAGAGAGTACCAAGGTGGGCAGCCTGAACTGCACTGATGTAGCTTTCTGCTGGGATGGTGTCGTTGGCAAAGGCATTGCGCTGGGGGATGGGAAACATGCACAAAAATCAGAACCAGTTATCTTGAACAGAAAGACAAACTGCCCACCATTCCCATCAATCCAGGGAGCTGAGATCACACCAGATCAATTCATGAGGCTGGACTCACCCATGAGCCAATGTTTGGAAACTCATTTGTATGGATGTTGTTCCATGACTCACACAAAGTCTGCACAGCTGAGGGCAAGTTCTGAACAAGTGTTGGACCTGGGATGAATACAGAATGGTAAGTAATCGAGTCATGGGTCCCACTGAAAACCAGAATTCTACAACACTTTAAAGCTACATAATTTGATAAAAACACAGCTCAGCTGAGCCGTAATTCCACTGTAAATTGCCAGTTTCATGCTCTTCTACAGGTCAAAATTATCTCTGAAGTCTGCAAAAGCTTACCAGCTTCTTTCACTTTATTAAAACAGGAAACATGGCCAAATACACTAATCAGCAGCAGTCTTCAACATACCAACATTCCATAATTCCCTTTACTACGCCATGCCACCCAGAGCACCAACATGGTTATAAGAGCACTTCAGTAAGCCAGGTAAGCCCCCAGAAGAGTTACTCTTTCAAAGTTTGCCCAGCTTCTTCAGTCGTTAGGAAACTCCAGGGGAAAGAATTCCCAACTTGCCACTGACAGGACAAAGCATTCATTTGAACAAAGTGGTCAAGAACACATGAGCCATGAAAATGGACGTTGGCAGCACTGCAGAAAGCTTTACCAACAGAAAGAAGGAAATGTGAACCATCCAGTGGCCTCACCTAGACTGTTAGACTTGGAGCGGCTGGATCCAATGGCCAGGACTGCAGCATAGCCCTGCAGCTTCTCCTCAGAAGGTTTGTGCTCAGGGGAGCCCTCCTCAGAGAGGCTCCGCAGCAAGTAAGATCTGTGATCAAAATGGAAAGGATTCATCTGAGGGCACAGCTCTGCATTTCAGAACTAAGGTATCAATATACTGGCAGATGAGAAAGAAAACTTCTCAAGTTTTGCCCCATATCTTGTGTTGTACCACTATAGGAGTTCTGGGCTTTTATTTCCTATGAGCTACTTACCAGGAAAAGCATTGACTCAAAAGAAAAAAGCTGATTTAGTTTTACTTTCTTCTACATAGGTTATAATGAGAGCTCAAAAGACTTCAGACTCTAAACGTAGGAATTAAACCCCCTTTTTCCTGATAGTCTGAGAGTCTCAACATTATCTCAGTGAAATAACCTGGAGAAAAACTGTCCCAGGGAGTGGCAAGAAGAGGTTTCTTCCTCTTCTTGGAAAAGCTGGTTTTGCAAGTCTTAAAAGATCAGACAAGAAGTACATACTTGAGTAACTTGAGAAGTTACTTTTCATTTTTCTTTTAAAACAATGGATACTCTAGAGGACCTACGTTACGAGTAATTATATTGGACTATTAAAAAAACAAAAAAAAGAAACATACCTCTGAGAAAATAACAGACAAAGTGCAAAGAAAGCTCTGTGCACAGCAGAAAATTATATTCCTATTGGTGATCTTAAGGACTGTACCTGGTAAACGTAGCATAAGTGTCAATAAGCTGCAGTGTGGCAGGCAGGAGGTTCTTGGTTATCTCTGAAGACTTGCGAGGATCAGTTTCTGCAGCTAGCTTGGAAAAGTGCTCATCCAGAGAAACCTGAATCTTGGAGATTGCAGCATCAAGAGTGTAAATGGATTGTAAGCTGGGAACTTCATGAAGTTGGAGGATGGTTGAGCAATCAACACCGCAGAAAGAAGAGATCTTAAAATACAAAGTGGTGGAACAGTAAGTGCAAATCATTACCCAAAAACAGAAGCCTTGTATGCACAGCTGCATCCACACCACTGTACCTGTCGAGCAAAATATTCCTCTGCTATTTCCACATCATACTTCACTGAGCTGCACTTGCTGGAGGCCAATTCAATGAGAGAAGCAGCATGGTCAGCTTTCATGCCCTGCTTTGTTAGGTGATCCTACAGACACAAAAAAACCAACAAAACCCTGTCACACTTTAAAAGTGCTCTATAAATAACTACTCTGCCAATTACTGAACTAGAACACATTAGAAAACACAGACACAAGTTCCCATTCTCACCACCATGCCCACGTAACAAATCCCACATGCAGTTGGCATGGGAGAACAAGAGACTGACATTACAGAACACCCCTCCAAGATGAGGCTGTACCTTAATCCAGGTGACATAAGATGTGATTCGCAGCCGGGACGACCAGCGCAAGGTGTGTAAAATATCACATTCACTCATCTCTGGTGTGTTTGTAGCCAGCTGGTTCATGTAGGTTTTGGATGGAGGCAAAATCCCCAGTATTCGCCACAGGATCAAGAAGTAGTACTGAAGGGCACAGGCTTCCTAAATGGAAGTGAGAGGTGGAAAAATTATTAGACAGTTTCAATCATTACAGCTACTGAAATGATCTCACTGGAGACTCCAGACTCCTCTAGATGTGTCATATGAGATTAACACATACTGGACTGAGTTTCTCTAACATTATACAACAAATTATGCAACAAAGAGAGGTGAGAAAAGAAAAAGGAACAATTATACAAAATTCTTCTGCTTCATCATATTCCACCAGTCCTCCTAGAATTACCAAGGATGTATAGCAAGCCTAAAACATGTTATGAATTAAAACCTCATCTGAGATGCACTACCATTACCTACAGGATTTTTAAGTTCCCCACTACTCCAACCACTGTCTCCAGTTAAATACTTCGCTTGAAAATACAAAGTTTGAAAAGCTTGTTATTCCTCAACACAAACATCACAGCAACAGTCTTACCAGTGCAGTGACATTTTTGTTCTCTTTCCTCCTGAGTGTATCAAACTGTGACCCAGCTGCAAGTAGGGATGTCAGGGCTGTGTAAAGCTCATCATACTTCATACTCCTAGAGAAAAGGACCTCACAAACCTGCAAGAGATGACAAGGCAGGATCATTGGTTTGCAAACTGCTCAGCTCTGTGTTCACACATGGCCAAGCTCTTCTCTGAAGTATTCAGAATACCCACAGACCAAACTATGTAAAACAAAATCTGAGGAAGTTAGTTCTGTCAGGTGTTTCTCTCCCCAGTCACAGTATCAATGAAATGGTTATAAGGGAGCATGCAAGAAGCAGACCCTGAAGCTACTAGATGACAATAAATCTAGTGAGGAATAGACCCAGCAAGAACATTCAGTAAAATTATGAAAAAGCAGCTTCTAATACCATGTGTCTTTGGCAGCACAAAAAGAAATCCTGTATTATCTTAATCAGCCACTATTCTTATTGCCCCTCTGTGCAGTAGTGCTCCAGCTGCTTCATCAAGCTTTTCTTTCTTGTCCAGTTTCCCTGGCACCTGACAAATCAACACAGCCCTCAAGGATTAGAGAAAAGTCCTTAAACAGCAGAATTCCCCATACCATGCTATCCAGACGGTTCAGATCATCCTCAGAAGCTTCTGGAGATAGGATGCAGTAGAATCTGGGCTGCAGCACTGAGTCTGGCATGAGGACAGATAATATGTTCAAAGTGACAGCTTTAGTTAGGTAGTACTGTGTTATCCCCTCTCCTCCATCCCCAAACCTCACATTTTAAGATTAGTATCAGATTCTACTAAGCTTGCTCCATGACACATTATACATGCTTTTTACCTATAATATTTGCAGCCAAGATTTTCCTACTCCTACATAAGAGATACACACTTATTTTGAATTACTTGTAGCATACTCCTAGATGACAATATTTTTATTTACTAAAACTTTTCTTGAATGCATTTTTATCTGTCTGTTTTATGCCCATTACAAGTAGGAACACTCCTACACACCCAGGGCACAGGAAGGGCTCTCATCTGTACAGGCAAATAAATTTTGGAATGAAAAATACTTTAAATTTTCTTTCTTACCTGATGAACAGTGTTTGGTCCAGTTTTCTTCCACTTCTTTAAACCCATGATAAAGTGGGACAGATGTTTGTCTGCTACTGTCCTGGGATCTACTCACCCAGCCAATGGGTGGTGTCAACAAATTATATTGCACCTAAATAAAAAAACCACACAGCAACTCACCCTGGGGTTACTTGTCCATAAGAGGTAAGGGGGGAAATACCACCAAGAATTAAAAAAGAGCTTTCTGATGAAAGGCCTGAATTCTATCTGGTTACTTTTATTCTGAAGTGAGCAGTTTAAATCAACTGTCAAGCTTCAATCAGACAAAAAAAGCCACACACAAAAAACTGGCATTCCATTAATGGGAAAAGTGCCAAAAATCTCAGCAGTGAAAAGCTGAAGCAAGGACACAGTGGACAAGGTATTTGTGAAACAGTGCCTAAATACCCACATACTCAATATTCTGAAAGATAAATCCTGTCCTTAGCTGGATGTATTAGGATAGTAGTTACACCAGGAATTTCCTCTCAAACTGAACCTGCTGCTAGGAACCAGTAACTGGTTTTAATCATGCAAATCCGAATTTGATGACAACACCAAAACCCAACAGTTTTGGTAATAACACCAACACCTATCTATTCATGACCAATATGATCCAAAAATCTCACCTGTTCAAATAAGTAGACGGGGGCCCTGGAATACTGATGGAGCAGATAGTCAAACACCAAGAGCAGACGTGCCACAATAAGTGGCACAGAAGACTGCTGGGTATCCATGTTCACTGTCAGCTCCACAATTGTCTGGATACACAGCATCATGATAGATCTGCGGCCCCTCTCAGAGAAATTGTGAAAAATAAGCAGCAGAAGCTGAAGATGTTCAACGTTCAGATCTTCTGTGTCACTGGGAAGAGTCCCCTGCAAAGCATTTTGCTTCAGCGTGCCCACAAACCTGAAAACAAGAGAGGAAATTTATCAAGTTATCTTTTCTCCTTGCTCAGATCTCTCTTTAAAATGTCTAACTACAGGTTAGAGAAACATTTTCATAATTGTATTTTTCTGCTTATTCTTCTCTTTCTGGCAATTTCACACATTATTCACTGTATAATGGATTGGAATGAAACTATGCAAACACTAGAAAACTAGAGAAATACAATTACCAAATAGATTTGATGGGAGACATGAACAATCATCCAAAGGGAGAGAGGCAAGGCTGTCTACTACAGCAATGGACTGACACTGTGACTCCAGGTAACAGCACAGATGGAAAATCTTGGCACCATCATAACAGAATCTACCTGAAACCTGCTGAAGTTAGACATTCACCTTCCTTTTTTTAAAAGCAGTGTTACTATAAGTAATTCAGCCTTCATCCACTTAAATCCTGATTCTAGTTTTCATTTACTATACTATTCCTCCAGCAACACACAGGACTGACTGCTCCTCTAAGCATCACATGCCATCACCGCCCGAAGAAAACAAGAGAATTTTAAAACAAAATTTGATTGAAAAAAAATCTGAGAGGTAAGAGATGACTTGCAGTTTAAGATAAAATTATCTCACCTTTCCCAAACTTTAAGGCATTCTGGAACATCAGGATCTCCCTGGGAATTGGCTTTATGCTGCCAAATCAGGAGAAGTCGAGAGAGCACCGACAAGCTCTGAGGATGGATGTAGAGGGGCCATGGACCCTCAGAAAAAGGGGCAACTCCCAGCTGCTGAAGAAGTGTGTTCTGGAACAAAACAGAGACTTGTTGAAAAGAGGCAAATTCTGTCTGATGCTTTAATTAAAAACCATGATTTGAACAAATAGATGACAATATAGAGCAGGACACTCAGGTTGTAAGGGTTCACACAGCACTCTCACATACATGGTACAGCCACTGAGGGACACGCTGTCACTTTACCACCTAATCCAAAGCAAACTTTCAACTTCCCTGCCAGTGCAGAAAAAATGGCATTAATGAGCTCCACTCACTCTCTGCAATATCACAGCAGGGGAGATTATGCTACTCTATTCAGTATCTAAGAATCTGGAATAGGATCCCTCTGACTGGTCACAGTAATCTTTGTTTCTTTTCAAATACAGTGAAAATGCAGATTTCTGGAAAGTCCAATTTCTTATAAAGGAAAACAACTGAGTATTTACATACAGTAGAAAACAGTCAACAAAAAGTATAAGGATTGAATTCTCTGATTGGTAAGCAGATTTATAACCTCTGCTTACAGTGTGAAGTCAGGTCAGCCCATGACCTAGCAAAAAACCTCCAGAGGCTACAAAGTTAATACATGAAAGCAAAAGGATTAATTTGGTTCTCTCCTGAGAGAATTCGAAGGCCTTTTGGCATGAGTCCTGAGAGCAAAGCAAATCTGCAGGATTATCAAGAGACATCCCTTGATAAATGCACAGATAGAGGCAACTCTCAGACACAAAATATACAAACTCATTTGCTTTTCAGCTTTCATCACCTTCAGAGTTCAGGGGAGTAATCTGAACTTTCAAGTTGACACTTGGCAAGAAGTTTTGTACTGGATGACTGCAAAGGTCATCTAAATCAATTATTCCAAAATAGTCCAAACTACTTTTGCAAAAGAATATATTGTAGAGCCAAACAAAATCATTGACACCCGACCCTTGGTGTGGAGAGTCCATGTAGAGACACTGAAAGACACCAACACTCCTTTGTTTTATTTTTACACTCAATCACAGACTTACCTGCAAGGCAGGGGACTGAAGATCTGAGGTCACCAAGGAATGGTTGAAGTGATAGAGTGCAGCAGCAAACTCCTCATCTGATGTGCCTGTAAAGACAGGGATCAAACCATGCACTGCAATTGCTACCACAGATTTAGCATTTCCACATAAAACTAAACCATAGAGCTCTAAATCCTACATCCTGTGTTCTCTATCACAGGTTCTGTTCACTCACCCTTAAGCCCATCCTTATCCACTTCTTTGATGATGCTGGCCAAGGTGGCCATGTGCTGCTCTGACAGAGAGACACTCAGGTAGTTGCGGATGAAGTTGTTCCTGGAGTTCAGCATCGAAGAAGTGAGAAAGTTCAGAATGTTGGAAGCTAGGCTCAAAAACTGGAAAGGAGAAAGGAACACACTATAGGAGCCACAAAAGCCGAGGGACTATTATAAGACAACATGAAACAAAAATTGAGCTTGTTTAAAATTAAATTCAAATTATAATTAAAAGTTTAAGTGGAATTAAAATTTAATTTCAAGTTCCCACAGTGCCCCCCTGGCAGTGGACTACAGGTTTGCTGCTGGCAATGCAGCTCACTGCACGGTGTTCTGTATCAGAACTGATCTTCTGATTCTGATTCTCTGATAAGGCTGCCAGTATCTCTAACTTCTTGACTACAGTATTTATTTTTGTCTTTACCCAAGGGAGATGGAGGTAAAAGTATTGTATCAGGAAGTCATTTCATTTTCAGTTCTGCCCTCATTTTTCCTCTGTAACCCAAATAGGATATCCTCAGTCTTTGCCCCCCCAGCAGGAACAAATACTGTGATATTCCACTTGACAGAAGAGCAGAGCAAACATCTTTCTTCAGGGCCACGACAGGCACTGGTTCTCCACCAGCAATGTGCTTAAAACACCTGACGTTTATCAAGCTGTCTGTCCAGGCAGCTACCACTGACAAGTAAACCACACTGTAACAAATCAGTTACTTGGCTGAGCCTGACGACCCTCCCATACCAGCTCTGGATCTTTGCGGCTGGCCAGGATGTTCCCGTTCTCCCCAGCAGCCTGTTTGTTGGGGCTTTTCACTCGAGGTGAGCTCTCCAAAGGTGGTGGTGGAGGAGGTGGTGGTGGAGCCACTTTCTCTTTGCTTGGAGAGATTGTCTCTTCAAACCATTGCCCAAGGATTGGTTCGCTGTCATCATCTAACACACAAGGCAGGAAAACCAAAAGCAGAACATTATCAAGCAAACACCTTATGTAAACTACTCAGCTTTTGAAAAGGCCTGAAAAAGTTTCAGGGAGCAGAGTCAAGGTGTCTGGTATCTTAATTTTCCCTTTTCCAGATCATAAAGCTAAGTGCTTTCACAGCACTCCAGTAGGAATTTACAAGAAGAAATTATTTCCACTCTCCTCTTACATAAATGCCACCAAATCCCAGCCACTCTGCCTTCAGTTTATGTAAGAGTACATTCAGTATTACTTCTGCCAAACCCATCTTACAAACTCTTTCGTATTTTCAGCATTACAGCCCAAGAAGGCAAAAGCCCAGTAGCCAGGTTTCCACTAAATCCAAAAGACAGCGTAAAATCCTGACTGAAGGTGCAAGCTGTTACCTTGGCTGCTGTCCTCCTCAGTGCTGCTAAAATCATCCTCATAGTAAGTATTAGAATCAGTGGAGGCACTTGCATCACTGCTCATGGAGCCTTTCCTCTGACGCTGTAAGACACAAGCCTTAGAAGAGCAGCAGAACAAGTTAGATGTTAGGATTGTGAAAGATAAGAATTTGTAACTTGAGTATCTAACGCATTTGAATTTTCTTCTAGCAAATTCAGCTCAATTTATGAACATTTTTTCCAGGCTTCTCACCCTTAAGTTCTATTAAAAATTACACAAGATGGATGGAAATAAATAATCTAGGCTGAGCTTTATACAGTGCTTCAATTAACAGCTCTAACATACAAGCAACTCTTCTGAAAACAGCCTTTTCACCTCCTCACTGAACTCACAGGTATCATTGGGCTTATAGAAAAATTTCATCACAACAAGTTTGTCAAGTGTACATTTCTGAAAACAGGAGAGAGGCCCCAGATGACAGCTTCTGAAAAAAGAGTTTTAAATTCTTCTTAGAGTAACCCCAGTTTGTAAAGTGAGAATTTCCCATGCAGATTACACTTAGGAGGAGTGGCTCAGCCAGTTCCTACCTTTCTGTAGGAAGTAGATAGCAAGGTCAGCAGCAAATTAGTAAGTGGCACAGAATCTATCAGGCGCTGAATTCTCTGAATGGATGTGCTCTGAGCCATGATATCCAGCACTGCTGGTGGACCATCACTCTCCCAGCCCTGAGGGATGGCATTGAAAAGAGGATTTACAGTGTGTTTCAGGGAGAAGACAAAATGTTTCACAAGAACGTAGGTGCTACCTACACACCTTGTGCAATGCTTCCACTTGAAGATCTTGAAAGAGTGATGACAACAATTTGATAGCATGATTTGCTAGCACCACTGACAGAACACCAAACCCTTGGTGCCTATAGAAACAGAAAGGATACAGGAGAACTTAAAGTGGGCAAATAAAAATACATGTACTGAATAGTGTGAAGTGACTGCTTTGCTAAAGCGAAAGACAACTTCAACAATTAAAACCTGAATTACAAATGGAGATAAAGTCTCATGAGATCAACAAGCCTTCACAGTAGTTGTTTGCTGGGCATGGTTAGAAACATAGTGAGTACTTCAGTGGGGTATCTACATACCCTTTCCCAGGTCCTAGTTTGGGAGACCCAACGCCCTCCTTCGTACGAGCAATAATGTCTCTGACACGAAGAGCAGCCAGTGGATCTTTCTCCTTTCCCTTATCAGCCAAAGCCGTGGGGCTGAGGTTCAAGATGAGGAAGAGGCTGTTTAGCAAACACCAAGCCCCGAGCAGCTGGAAGTTCTGATAATGCTATCATACCAAAAGTAAAGGAAGGGGGGGGGGAAAGGTACCAAAAAGACAAAATAGTGTCAATCCAAATGCCAAAATATACCAGTATAAAAACAGTGAAAAATGCTTCCTGAGACACAGATCTTACCTCACCCCCAGCACGGCGTGAATTGCTGATGGCTTGTCCAATCATTTCATAGATTTCGAGCTGAAATCCAAAACCATGACAATGTTTAAGCACTCCACTGGAAAACTATAAACACGCACTTGAAACTACAAATACCATTGCATTCTGTCCCCTAGAGTTAGCCACCCCACTACTGCCTTTATCAGCAAGTCTAATGCCCAGAAATCAAAGATGTGCACTGCAATACAAAGAAATACAAACTACACACTTCACTTACCAAGAATGTAAACAACAAACACTCACTCATCTACTTACACATTTCTGTACAATAGTAGCAGCATCATTTTCATAATCTTCTTCTTTGGAACTTGTTGACCCGGATCGTACCTGTTGAGTGCTGCCCACATGGAGGATGGCCATGCAAGTTGCCACACTCACACCTGATTGAAAAAAAATGGAGGTGACAGTTGTGTTAAGAGCCAATCCTGGGAATCAATTAGCACATGAAGACAAGCAGTATCAAACATGCCCATAATCTTGATGGAGCTGGGAATACATCTGACAGATAAAGAAGTCGTTCTGAAACACCCCCAGGAGAGTCAAATTTTGTCCTACAGAAACATGTGAGAACAATTAAAGGAGGAAATGTTTCACCATCTAACTCAATCTCATTTTTAAGGCAATCTTCATTCTTGTCTGTAATATCTCTCTAAAATTTTACCCATACCAATTAAATACTTGGAATTCTGGTGTACCTACACCATTCCTGGGAAACCAGGTCAATTTGGGAGTCTAACCAATTAAGCTGAAGCCATAAGAAGTGCAAAAATGTATTATCCTCTAAACAGAAAAAAAAAGAAGAGCAGAAATTACAGGCTATTAAGATGATGTTGAGTCACTCAAATCTTTCTCTCAAATACTGACAAGTGATTTGCTGAATATATCACTATTTCCACATCACTGTAACAATTTCCATACTAACACAGCCACCAGACTATGCAGAACGCTGCACAGCTTTCAGATTCCCAAGAAATCAAGGTTACTTGTGGGCTTACCTCAAATGTGCAGGTAACATAGCAGAGCTAAAACAAGAGCAACTTAAAGCTCCAAAGAAAATATAGGAAATCCACTCACCTGCATAGAGACAGCTGAGAGCAAGAACAGTCACATCTTGGAGACGTGTGGGCGTCAGGGGCTCCAGTACAGGCAGAGACAGAGTGTCCAGTGCCATGGTCACATCGATCACCAGCGAATGAAACCTACAGCAATGACATATGTGAAGGTGCACATTAGACAGTAACTGGAAACTACAGTGATTTTCTTTCATCATTTTTAACCAGCATCTGCCAAAGAAGAGTGAGGAGAGGCCCTTACCCGTTGCGAACAGCGGTGGCATCTGCCACTGTAGCTGGCATAATAAAAAATGAGTTGGCTGAGACTGCATCCTGGAAGCGATTTATGTATCGCAAAAAGTAGGGGAGGTTGAGGCACACCCTCAGCAGTTTTTCAGAGCCACCTACCAAAAAAAAAGTAAACAATAATAGCAGTGTTATTTTTACTGTTCCATGGCAAAGCTTCTAAGCAGCGGAGATCTAACGGTCATCAATAATTGACTTAATTATTCTTTGTGGTGAGAAAATGTCATTGTGGCTGAGGTCACAGGATAAAGATTAGTTTCCAACACATAAACCAGACAGTGAAGTTTTCTGCCAGTACTCATAATGGGTGTCACAAAGCTCTGTGTGAACATTATGTGGCACACCAGGTTTAATCCACACCTGCTCAGTAATCCATCCCACAGGCTATTTTATATCCTCCACCTTTTTCTCCACAAAAAACAAACCTACTGAATACAAACACACTGAGCTCATCTTCTCTTCAATGAAGAGAACTACATTACAGCCACAACCTCCCTCAGTAACATCAGCATGCAACCAAGCAAGTCCTAGAGAGCAAACATCTTAGGTCAGAAAGCTTCTTCCCACTCAGAGCTGTGAGGAGGAACACTGGAGAGTTGCTTGTTTTCGTATTTTTTCCCCAGTCCTAAAAGGCTGATTCTCACCAAGTTCTTGCAGACTGGCTACATTCTGAGCAATGAATATGCTTTTTGTCTTTGCTGCAGAGGTTTGATCTGTGGCAGCTTGATCCTCATTCTCTCCTTCCACCTAAAAAGCAAGCACAGTCTAAATATATCACGGAAACATTAAAAATACAAGGAACTGCAGTACATCTCCCCACAGGAGCTAGGTGCATGAACTCAAGCACTCAAAAGAGCTGTGAACATCCCTCAACATCAGCTTCCACGAGGCAACAAAATTACCATTGCCACTGCAATGCAAACATTATTTTTTCACTTGCCATACATCAGCATGCAAAGAGGATTGAAATACTTGAGAGGTTTTCTTTATGTATGTGTATTAAAACCCCTACCACTTACAGCCCCTGTTCTGCCTGCACCAGTGTTATTTATGCTAAAATTCAGACTGCTTCTCTTCCAGGGCTGCTTGTTTACCTGTGCCTCTGCCATGATGGATGGTGATGAGGAGACTCTAGGGTTAAAGACTGATGTCAACTGATTGAGGAAGTTCATCTGCACTTCTTTCTGTCTTAGTTCTGGGCTCACTGGGGAGGCCAGCTCCTTCTGGTCCTCTACTGCAGGGGAAGGAGGAAAACATCATTTCATACATCAAAAATATAATAAGATTTTCTGTGCTTAATTTAAACACTGCAGTGACATAACCATAAATCACCTACCATCAGAGAGGGTTTTGACAGTCTGAGGCAGCTTGGCTGATTTCATCATTGCTGTGAAGGTAATAATTTCAGTTCGATCCAGGCGGCTGCAGCCGGTGCACAGCCCCTTTATCAGCAGAATAAGGTGTTTCTAAAAAAAAAAAAGAAAGACATCAAGTACAATTTCAACTCCGTTGGTGCCCATTATCCCTTAGTATCATTTATTCTGAGCAGCTGCATTTAAAAACTCCACAAACAGGCAACAGAACAGTTTTGATGGAGGCTGTTACACAAAACTAAATCAGACTGCACACATCACTGGAGATCTCCTTCAGCAAGGCTTCAGCTCACCTTTGTTTGCCTTGCTCACAAGCTGACAAGAATGCAGAAGGAAGATCCAGCAGGTCGAAGCACAGGTCTTAAATATTTCAAGAACCTCAGTATTTTTATGCTACATTAGAGCAACTATTTTGGAACCAGAATCCAAAGTCCATTTCCCCACCCCAACAGCCTTACCTGTGACACAGCACAGGCCTCATCCGGGTTCTCCAGGCGCAGCAGTGAGAATTCAATCAGGACTTTACAAGCAGCTGCCACTGACTGCAGTTGGTTTCTTGGTACTGCAAAAAGCAAATACTTCCATCACTCAGTTTTCCAGTAATTCAGTGTGAGATGTTCTTAATGCTTTCAACATGACACAGGGCTATGCAACACACAGGCAGTCTATCATGCCTAACACAGGGATGCAAGATCATTTCAGCCTCACTAAAATGTAACCCAAGAAATGTCAGTAAAGCAAGGATAATAGCTTCTACCCAGACAAGATAGTTTAGAGGGACACCTTGGCTTCCCCAGCAACATTATTTAATACTGACAGAAGGTGAAACAAGTTGATCAAAACTACTTTTGCAGAATTCTGTCAGCCAAAACAATATAAATACTTCTGAGTCACAATGTTTTGATCTCTAACTCCAACTTAGTCATGTAACTGCTAAAGAATAATCTAAACATCCTGAAAATTTATTTAAACCCTTCATTTGACCAAAAATTCTTTTCTTGAAATGAAGTCAGACCAATGAATAAGCAAGCAAAATGTCAATGCCACCCAGTAATTGGTGACCCAAAACTCCTATCAGCAAGTCTTCCTTTCCATCTGAGTTGATAATTTGGCAATATCAACCTAGCAACACCAGCCTGGTGTGCTCTGCTGTCATGTCTGACTCAGAAATAGGACTCAAACAAATACCAAAAGGGACAGTTCCAGTTTACTTTTGCTATGTCCCAGTCATAACACAAGAGTAGGAGAAGAGAAGGAGGTGGAACACTTACTTAGACCACACACAGTAGTGATGTAATGCGTAGAAAGTGCAACGAAGGAGGAGTAAAAAGGCTCATACTGCTTGTCATGGTGCAGGATTTCAGATTCACTGCAACAGGAGAACAAGAGATCTGTCATCTGTAAGCAGCATGACAGTGGCACCACACAATGCTCAGAATAGGTTATATCTGGTAAGAGATGTAAGACAAGACCATTACAATCACACAGGCCTTCCAAATGAAGGTTTTGAAAACAGAATCCTCTCCCTCGTGTCTCAGGACAGATTCCTCCAGCAGTGGACAGTCCAGGGCATCAGCACTGCTATCCACATAGGAAATCCAAGGAAATAATTCCAATCCTGCAGATGTTTGTCCTTCATAAAATCTAAAGGTTAAACTGTTTAACAATTGCTCTCCCAGCTGGAGGTTCTTTAAGTTATTCTAAACTCAGCTGTCCATAAAGTTTGGACTGTTTGTTCTCTAATGCCAGGCAGGCTTTGCTAGCACTGGCATTCCCTTTCTGTCAAGGTACTGGAGGTTATGCAATTCTGTAAAACAGAAGAATCCAAACAGGTAATTGCATAATAACAAAAATACACAACAGCAGTGTCTGTAACAAGCCGGGGAGTAAGGAGTTTTGCACCCCCTGTAACCAGCCTCACAGGCAGAGCTTTGCCATTCCAGGGGTCTGCACCATTCTGCCCTGCACACAAATCCCTGCCAAGCTCAGGGCGAGGGAAAACTTCAACTCAAACCTAAAATGAAAATTGTTATGCAAAGTCAGGAACAACACACTAGAAGCCAAGGCTCCGAGGTTTCTCAGTGAGGGTCCCAGCCACAGAGAACATCTACTTCTCACAGAAAGGACAGGTGGAAGGGAGCTGCACTGAAGTGTCACATCACACCCCGTCTGCACAGAAACCCAAAGGCAAACACCTGGAGAACAGACACAGAGCTCTGCCCCCACTGCTAGTTCTGCCCTTCATTCTTCCTGCAACATCACCAGGGGTGGGCAGCAGCCTACTGAACACTTCCATAACATCCTTTCCCATTTTCATTCAGTGATGTGAATGAGACAACTGGAAGCAGGGACTATAAGACTCAGGTTCACTTTCCCTCTCCAAACAGCCTCCTCCAGCAGCAGTGTTCATTCCTGCAGGGAAGGGAGGGAGCTACCCCCAGCAAAAGCCCCTGATGACTTCCCAAGGTGAGCTGCTGCAGAGGGTGGCAGAACAAACCCAGGGCTCCCTCTTGCATGCCATGACAGCTGTGTTGGCAGGGCAGGAGGAGGAAGAGGACACCCCGTGCCCTGCTGACCTGAGCAGGGCTCAATTTATGCCCAGTCACCTTCCCTTTTTTTTTCCAGCCATCCTGAGGGATGTGGCAGAAACAGACCACACTCTAGAATATATCCCTTCTCCAGAAAAATTAACAGAAATACTCATCAGCTTTGTAGCTTTGATTTCCTAGTTTTGAAGTTCTTTTTTTAACTTAGCCTACCTAAGAAGCTGACTTAGCAAAGCAGCTGTTATGAGGAGCACAGGCTCCAAGGCATTCAGCAGCACAGCATGGCAGTCCCAACATCTCCCTCACCAGACTTGGCCTCACCATCCCCTACCAGAAGAGCACTGAAGGGTAACAAGCCCTGAGACTGAACATCCAAAAAAAATGTGTGCTCTCTTATGCTCACACACTGATCTTGTCCACCTACCTCTTTATGCCCAACTATAAATCAGCAGCAGTAGGCGTATGCAATGTATTTTAGGAGAACAAATGAGAACAATTTGGGAATAATACAGCACAGGAGAAACTGGCAGAATCTCAACTGTCATTCTGCTGTGTGGGTCAAGCTGTGCAAGACAATACCCACAAGGTGTAAGAACACAAAGGTTCAGAAATCAGAACAAGATAAGAAATTTCATCTGGAATGGGCAACAAGGGGCTTGAGTTTTATTAAAACAAGTAGTGAGAAGCAGAAGGCATCTGTCCACTCATCATCAGGTCCTTGCAAATAAATATAAATAACAGATAACAGCTTCACCTGTGCTGTGCTAGTGTTGTGCACATACAGTGAGATTTCATAAAAACAGGAGGTGATGGTGTTGTGATTTATTGCTTTAATAACTTCTGCTTCTAAGACAAGAACCATTACTCACACCTCCATGGCAGTACCAAATCTAACACGCTGGCAACAAATATCTCCTCTTTTCTCAGTTCTGCTTCTAAATCTAAACAGGCCTGAAACAGACCCTTTCTGTAAGGCAGCAGCACAACAGCAGCCTCTGCCTTGGACAGGCTCAGCAGCAGGTGCAGGATTTCTCCCCTCAGTGAAAACGTTGCCTGATAACCAGCCTGCTGGGGCTGTCAGAGGTTGGAGACTGTTTCACTTCACTTGCATCTTTCCAAGTCAGCATTTCCATCATTTATATCAAAGAAGAGGCCAAAGCCTCTCAGTTCTTGAATAATATAATGACAATATAATAATAATTCCCCTGCTAACAGGGCAATGCTAGTAACACAATATCTAACATTAAAAATGAAAGACAAGAGATGTCAGGAAAAAAAGTTCATTAATTTGTTTTGAAAAGAAAATGCCAGTGATTTCCCTGCCACTGCACCATGTTTATTTAAGGGGAAATCCAGCCCCTCTGTGGATGGTACCAACCACTCTCACTGGAAGAGCTAACAATCATCTTCTAAAAATAAGCTGAACAGATAAAATATTTTAGATTATAAATCTAAAGATAGATTATTTATCCAGAGCAGAAGAGGAGCGTGGCTGCAAACATGAACAGGCCATGATTTTTTTCCCCCCTGTTATTTGCCACATGTTAAAGAGGAAGGCATGAAATAACAGACAAACCTCCTGCAAGACTCCCCAGGCCTTGCTCCAGCAATCTGAAACATCAGGCACACAACTCAACCTCGGGGCAACAAACTGCTGTCTCCAGTGGAAAATGGGACTGTCATTCCCACTGAACAGACCTCCCCCCCCCAAAAAAAGTGTCCATTGAAGTGATTCTGCCATGTTCTTTTGCTAAAACATTCTGACAAGGAACTTCAGAGACAGTGACAGCTGAGATGAAATGATCCCTGAAAAAAAGCTTATCCCCAGAACTGCTCAGATCACATAAATATGGACACAGGCACATTTCCAGATCAACCACTACTACATGTAAATAGGCACAGAATGCTAATTTGAAGCATCCACTCTTTCTAAGCTCAGCCATTATATATTAAGCAAAATACCACAAGGTTTTATTTCATTATCTCTCTTAGTGCAGTGTTTATTTTTTGCTTCCTAACAACCTATTGTGGTCAGGGTTATATCTTTGTAACTAAGCATAATGATGTGGCATTCACACCTCGTGTTTTAGATGGTAAAATAAGCTGTAAGTTAAATATCTCCAACGAGTCCTCCCATTCTCCGAGTCTAATCTTTCTGATCAGGAAGAGGCAGACTTGATTTGCTGCAGTTTCGTTTCTCCTTAAAACACGAGCAGCGTTTCACTGGGGGACACACCTCAGAGGAAAGCAATGGCACTCAGCGACCCCCCCAGGAGGCTGCGACCAGAGGAGATGGGCTGGGTGACACAACAGTTTTCGCCACACAGCTGGCAAAAGCCTAACGCGTCCCACAGCAGCAGAACACACAAGAACCGTCCCGAAGCCTCTGGGCGGGAGAGCTGTCAAAGGAGCTGCGGCTGTGGCCGAGCAGGAGCCACCGCCAGCACCCGGGCGTGAGTCTCACCGCCGATTATTATGTCCCAACGGCACCACCCCGAGAGCCTCCCAGTCCCCAGGACAGCGGGAAGAGGCCGGGCGTCAGCAACTCCCGGACGCTGCTCGGGGCTCCCTTTTTCCCCAGCAGGCGCTGGACACCCCTTCCCGGCCACCGCTGCCCTGCCACCGGCCCTGCCCCGAGCAGGGACGCTGCTCAGACGTTCCCCGCACCGCCCCAGCCCTAACGGGGATCCCGAGCAGCCGGGAGAGGGAACGGCACTGCGGGGAGGGCAGGGCCCAGGCCGCTCCCCCCCTTCCCTCACCCCCCCCTCCCNGATATGTTATGGCCACCATTGCAGGCAAGCACTCATACACCAAGCTAGCATTTGCACCAAAAGTAGAAATTTTTAAGATTACTGAATTTAGACTGTGTAGTCTCTTAGAAATGCAAGGTGAAAAATATTATGAGAGGTTAGTGAAGAATAAACCAGTTTCTTCCGGAGAAAAGGGAGAAAGGTGTTGATTTTGGGGTGAGAGCTTGATTTTGGTGGCACAGCATAACAAACATCATCAGGAAAAAATTTCCCCCAGACGCGGTCCCTGCGCCTCGGCACCGGGTTTTATTGAAGCGATCTGCACAGTGGGGAGGGCGGGGTGTGGGGGGACACCTCGCTGCCCAACGCCTGAGGGGCTGAACGGCCGCAGCCCCTGAGCTGCCGCTACCCCTGAGGGAAAGGGCGGGAAGGTCTGAGCTCCCGCACCGCTCCCGCTCCCGCACCGCCCCTGCCCCGGTCCTTGCAAGAAACGATGGGAAAGGACTGACAGTCTTGTGGTAATAAATAAAGAGCGTGGTGAGGGTTTGCATTCAGATTCCTCCCACAGCCCTGCAACGTAATTAAGTGACCCAAGGAAGGCATTTCCCACCGAAATCCACCCAATTTTAACCTTCTTCCCAACGCAGCAGCCAACAGCCCCCTCACCGAGACATGAGTCACAGACCGAGCTGAGGAGGAGGCCAGGATGCAGGGGACACCCACCCCCTGTGCTATCTTTAACATTGAGGAGATGAGGTGATTTCACAGAGGTTTGGGAGTATTTTTTTAGCCCTTACGGGACCAAAGTCTCTTTTCCATCTCTCTTCTGTGTCTTCTCACTGGGAGACATGTAGGCAGCATGTGCTAGCAGATTTTCCTCCCAAATCTTTTTTTTTTTTTTTTTTTTTGGCACCCATCAGTCACACAAGGTGGAATTTCTGAGTGCAGGCAGCAGCAAGGTGGGGTGACAGACCTTCAGCAGACCCAGATCTCAGGTCCCTTAACGCCAGGCACGGTTCAGCAGCTTTACCTGAGCGAGTCTCTTGGTGATCATAGTGGCAAAAACCAGCCCAAAGAGCACACTGCTTATCAGCACATAGTCATAGTCATCTTTCAAGACATCAAACTGCTTTGATGGGTACACTCGGGTCTGGTAGATGTCCAGGCCATATGCAACAACCTAAAAAGGAGAGATCATGAGCTGGGAACACAGCTTCCAGCAGAAAACCAGATATATCAAAAACAGTGAACATGAGTCTAGAGTTGTGATTAAAATAAGGAATGTTTAAGGAGTCAGCAGCCAGATGATGGAAGTCACAGACCATCCTGCCACAGGCTATGGTATCACACTGCTCTGCCCACTAACTCCATGGCTCTACGTTGAATCCTGCAGCTTGTACTCACCAAACAAGTGGACTCCAGGCCAGAGGGAGCTGTATAAATCCCTCTCATCCGGGATATGGTTTGATTATAGTTGATAAACCTCTCAGCGTGGATCTGGACATCAGGGGAGTATGGGATCAGGTTCTCTTCTCTGCAAGGCATTCAAGGAGAAATCAAAACCCAGTCAACCAGCACACAGGACACTGCATTTCCTAGTCTGATGAACACAAGCTGACCTGAAACAGCAACTTGAGCAGCTTTTCCCAGTGAAGATTCACTTTTTTGCTACGGGGTGAAAATCAGACATGCCAGCTGTGTCAACACTACACCATCACAGCCTCCTTTCAGGCTTCAGAAGTTTGAAATTCAAGTGCCACCCGAACAACTTCAGACTGTTACTTCTTAGAGAGCAGGTAACAGGCTCATTTTGCCAACAAGACATGCTGCATTACAGACAAATCTATTCCCTCATCACAGACTGGGAACAAAGCACCCTCACTTAACTTCATGCAAGAACTGCCCTCTATCTGTCTAGAACAAGTTGTTCTACTTCAAACCTAACGTACTGTACACAAAATCCACCCCTCTTCCAAGCTGCCCAGGAAGCTTGGGCTTCCAAACTGCTTTTTCCTCACCTGCTTTGTTCTGTGGGGATCTCTGGGCGGCGAGGATCCAGCAGAGCCTTGGGAAGGGAGAGGATGGCCCCAGAAGGAAGCCCAACTGCACATTAAAAGAAACATAGTTTAAAAACACCTGTTTCTGACACCATTTTCTAACAGTTACTTTAAACTCTCTCTTGGCGCTTTTCCTTGCACACACCAGTAGTCCAGGGCAGGAGACAAGTGGGATTTTTGGTCACAAACTGCAGGTTTCTTGGTTTTCAGTGCAAAAGTGCAATGCAGCCAGAGGAGCAGCGTGCACTTACTGAGCAGGTGGCGGCTGGTGATGCCGCGCTCGGTGATGGTGGCCTCCATGGCACTGATAGCAGAGGGGAAGATGTAAGACTGCTGCAGGACCTGAGGTAAAATGGGTCGGTCCAGGGAGCTGAAGGCTGTGGCATTGTACTGCTCTGTCCCCTCATACAGCTCCAGCACGGTGAGCTCGTTCCGACGTGCCTTCGTGTTCCAGTACTGGTACTGGAAGGAGAAAGCATTTTGAGGAATACTGAGTCCATCACAGGGAGGCAGCAGGAAATCACAGAGAATGGTCAGGAAGTCTGCTCTGTGCAGGTTCAGCCACTGCCCCTGCCTCCCAGACATAAAGAGCAAGGTAAGAGTAACTTCTTACCACCACCCAGTTCTCTGAATGGACAATGTGAACGGGTCCCTTGGCTTTCTTCTGTACTGAGGAGTGGATGATCCTGCCTGTGACTCCATCAATCAGATATATCCCAATAAAAGTGCGCTCAGGGTGTGTGTCTGTGCTCTCTGTCACCACAGCAAGCAGGTTTGGATTCAAGGACTAAAGAAAAAGACAAAAACCCCACAACTAAGACCCCACTTCAGTGCCACAGGCACATCGTTTATCTGCAGGTCATCTGGGAATAAGCATGGAATAAAATATCTATCTTATTAGCACAAATCACCTGAAGTAACCACGTGGCTATTCCCCCACCATCAGCTCTCTGACTGACCTAATTGCTGCTTGAAAATATTTTATGAAAGAAACCACCAAAATTAGCATCTTCCATAGAGGGTTATGGACACTGATGTATAGAAAACAAAAAAAGGCAGCACAGGGTAAATCTCAACATAGTGCCTAGAAAGGGTGCTGGGCTCTTCCCATGAGAGAACACATCAGCAAAAAGTCAACAAAAAGTTCCAAGAGCACCTTATAGAGAACACTGCGGTCACCCATCACCCGGCCCTGGGAGTGCACGTGCTCACTGGACCTCTTCCCTTTCACACTCACTATCCTCTGCACTTCAGTGGGAATGACCACTTCCCAACTCTCCTCTGTTGTCAGGTCCTGCAGGGAAAAAACACACATTACATGGGGGGGTTTAATCTTGTCCCCAAAAGATGCCACCTCCACTGATCAGAGGCAGGGAGCTTTCTCTGCTTTTGGAGTTGAAAAATTTCTTCTGCACATTATGAGGCTGAACTGTTTCTGCTCTGAGCCTCACTCTGTAAATCACATGATAAGATCTACCATTACCCAGAGGACATCTAGGAAAATGATGTCACTTCAACTGCAATGAGTCTTCCTTACCTTTTTCAGCCTGAATCCAGAGAGTATTCCCTGCTCAGCATCAACTAGATAAAAAAAGACAGAATGGGCTATTTCTTCTAGCTGGCGAAGGACATTTTTAGTTGCTGGGAAAGCTGTAACCTGGAAAAGAATTGAAACAAAGGTTAAAAAAACAACTGACACAACAAAACGACCCAGAACAACCCAACACAGGAAGATGATTTCAAATATGCTTACCCAAATGAGGTCTGTCTTACCAGAAAAACCTCATAATTTTGTGCCAGATGGGGATCAATGGCATTTTTTCTTTCAATTTGCTCCAAAAAAAGAGTAAATTAACCAGAGCATGAAGAAAACTGCCTCCAGGCAAAGCAATTTACCTTGTACTCATCATCAATCAGCAGCAGTACTTTGGCATAGTCTTGATCCATAATAGGCAGAAGCAAAGTCTGAAGAATGGGACGCTTCAAAACAGGGGGAGCTACTTGGCTTCTCTTCCCAAAGATGGGGTTGAAGACATACAGAAAGCTCATTTTGGTTTCCTGAAAAACAAAGTAAGATGCAAAACACTTTCTAAGGCTGACAAAAGAGCTGTTTTTCTACCTATTATCTGCTGGTGTTAACTATTCATACCCTGGATTCAGCTATTCCATCCCCAAAATACTCTTTTTGGACATGCATATCCACTATCACACATTTATCTATCAAAACATACCAGGGCATAACAAGGTTCTCATGGCTTTAACTAAATCCTATCTGCCACCAGCAGTCTCCACAGGTATTAATGTCTCCTCCCTCATGTATGGAGTAAAACCATCCTGCAGTCAGCTAAACACCACACATCACTGTCACCTTGCTAATGGAGACCTTGTATGACTTACCTCACATGGCCAAACAAACAGGATGAAAAAATTAATTTTGTTTCAATAAAAGGTTTCAAAACAAGCACCCTTAATTGTTTTTAGGATCTTGTGTTCCCTCCAGCTCTCACACTCCTCCTGTCCCCAGCTGATACACAAAAAGACATTTTCTTCTGCCCTCAAAGGGCAGATTTCCACGTTGAGCACGTTCAGACAGAAGGAAGGGACTCACCCTGTCCTTCACAAGTAAGGTGCATTGTGGAGGGTGTGGGAAATGGGCTGTTGTTCTTTGGACCATCAGCTTAAAGGAGGAGCCTGGTCTCACATTCCTGAGATATTGCTTCCAGAGGATGGTGCCAGAACTGCTTTCGATACCAAAAAGCTGAGCAGAGAGACACAGTAAAACCAAAATTTAGAACAAGAAATCTCTCACATTCAAACACAGAAGAGCTTTAGTCCCTTTCCAAAGCTACCACGATATTCTACCCAAAGCCTGCCTGAAAACAGGGGCAAGAATTCAGAGCTGAGACTCTTTGCTACAGTCTAGAAACAGATCCCTACCCTGGCTTCCTCACCTTTCCTGATGCAGTGACCATCACCATCATTTTCTGGAGGTTGAATTCATCTCTGGCCAAATTGTCAATGTTAATTTCATTTTTAATCTGGCTCCGGGGTTTCCTGGCATCATAGAACATCTTCCAAAGATGGGCAGTCCAGGCTTGCAGCAGAATGAGCTGGGAGGACAGCCTCTTGAGAAACATCCCCAGCAAACCATCTGCAGGGAGAGCAACAGTGAGTGTGGGGAAAAAACATGGACAATGTCTCACTCAGAACTGAAATGATGGTCTCAGCCAGCAGAAGAAACGCTGCCATGCATGGACTTGTAATTCTCTGCCTTCCACTCCAGAACAGCCAGGTTATTGTTTCTGTGACAGACCCTGGGATTTACCAACATTTCCCCACTTCACACTGCTACAGCTCATTCCAAAAGTCACTCTCATCAGCTGAAAGCAAACCTTCCTGAAGAGCACATCAGCTCTTCCTTTCTATTCCTTCTTCCTCACTCACAGCAGGTGCCCACCTAAAGCTTACCCACCCCTCAGGTCAGAGCTACAGAAGCACCTGAAGTAAAAGAATTAATTCTGCCCAGTCAGGGTTTAGCTTCTTGAAATAAGCAAACCACCAGACTTTAAGTATAATTCACCACTGTGGAAAGCAAGCAGAGAGGAGATCAAGTTCCAGGAGGAAGGATTAGTCAGAAGTATTAGCACACAGCATGCAGGCTGAGGTTACCTTGAATGGCTGCATCCAGGACAGCAAGAAAACAAAAGAAAAAAAAAAAAAAGAAGCAAAAATAAAAGCTATTGTAAATGAGTCTTCCAGAAAAGAGTTAAAGGGAAATGTTTAGGAGAGATGGCCAACATTCCTCCTACTGCTGCTGCTGATTTTTAAATAGAACAGTGTAATAAGGCCATGCCATCTGCATTTGGCATTGGGCTTCAAAAGCTGAGGCAGAAATGTGCTTTATTTCTGCTCATTGTCACCACTAGAAATTTGAACCCTATCTCGCAGCTCAGAGGAAAAGGAAAATGATAGAAATATTTGTTCAGGGAGAAAAACAAACTCCAAAAGTAATTCTGTCAAATCTATGTCTTTACCTGCTTTCTTTCCAAATTCTCCCTCCAGTTCAGCCTGTGCACCTGTCAGAGGTAAATCCACCATCTCCAAGCTCACCACTTCTGCCAGTGACTCCTCTCTACTCCACACAACTTTTCCTGGAAATAAATATAAGTAGAATTTTTAAAAATTGATGTAATCAGGACTGACTTTCAACCCTTTCCACAAATCAACTTTTTTTCCATGACAATCTTTTCTGAAAAAACTGAGAAAGATCAACTACAGGAATTAGGACTCTTTTCCTACAAAGAGCTTTGAAATCTGCAGAAAACACATGAAATTCAAAGGCTCTGTGTTTGCACAAAGAACACTGCAGAACTCTTCTATCAGAATCCCCATGAGACTGAAAAAGTCTAGAATATCTTTCAGGGGACTTTGTTAAAATTCATTCTGAAGGTTTCCGAAGAAAGGAAGGATAAAATGTAACAACTTGCCACTTGGAATTTTCTTCTTGTGCTAGAGTGGCAGGGATAAAAGAGGAGAAGGTTAACTGTGTGCCAGTTACCTGGCTGCTGGAGGAACATCAGCATGTGGTCTTCTGTTTGCACCAAGGCTCGATAGCCCACGGAGTCATCCTTCTTCAGGAAAACCTGGATGTACAGCTGGGACAAAGAGCAGCACCACGAGGTTACCAATCACATTATCTCCCTGGAGCAAACAGGACTCTCAGGTGAAACAAGAGCAAAGAATGTGATTGCATGCAGTAGTATCTGTGTCTGCAGGATGATTTTCAGCTTGTCTGAAGTGCTTTACCAAACCTGAAAGATGAGGGTAGGGAGGGCAGAGGACTAAATAACCTCTCCATGCTCACCTGCTGTGGCTTGGTCCCACTCTGCTCCAGGGTAAAGGTAATTGTGGTGTCCAACAATCGTTGTCCAGTTTCAACAAGGTAGAGGTTAATATTGTAGGTTTGATTGGAACAGGTCAAGGAGTCCTAGACCAAGAGGCAGAAGGTATCTGAGTTCAACATACACACCACACCAAACTTTGCAGAGGGATTTCATGTTCAGCAAGAACTGTAGCTTCAAGAGAGCTTTAGGCTGTATATTTGAAAGCACTACAAAACATCAGCCTCTAAGAAGATTCTGCAACACCTCTTTCATTCTGCAAAGGACTGTCAAGAACTTCTGCTCCTGAACAAACACACTTCATACCTGCCTCCGGGGATCCCCCAGGGCACTGCCAGCATGAAGACCTTCAGAACTTCCAGGTTTCTGAAATGAGGAAAAGAGATAACTTCAGACCTCAGCAACAGTATTAAAAAATAAGGGGTCTGAGTGCTTGACAAATCTCAGCCTGACTCAAAATGGGCAGGAAATAGTTCTGCTCTGCTCTATTATAATCTTGACTAAGATGAAGCCTTGAAAATGCAAAAAAATGAAACATGGCACAGGAATATTATGCTCACCAGTTCATTCCTGCAGGTCAGGACAGCAGCCACAGTTTTCTCCCCAGTTGTTGCAAAACTCACCAGAGCTGCCTGAAAAGGAAAATTAGCAGGAAATAATTAGGAAAAAGCAAAACAAAACACAAGCAAAATCCCCAAACTCGGCCAAAAATTAAAGCATACTGAAATGAAAAACAGATGAGCTTTCATAGCAAAACTTTACATTCCATTGTATCATGAAATTTAAAAAAAAAATCTTTTAGAAGACTGAAAATACTTTTCAAAGATCACAGAATCACTTAGGTTGGAAAAGACCAGTGAGATCATCAAGTCCAACCATTAACCCAACACTGCCAAAGTCACCCCTGCCCCCTGTCCCCCAGCACCACATCTCCAGGCTCTGAAACCCCTCCAGGGATGATGGGGACTCCAGCCCTGCCCTGGGCAGCCTGGGCCAGGCCCTGACAACCCTTTCCAGGGAAAAATTGTTCCAAAGTTCCAAACTAAACCTCCCCTGGGCAACTTGAGGCCACGGAGATGGAAACAGTTGACCCACCATGGGCTTTTGGACCACAGTGTCCAGTGTAACTGAGCTTTTTAAAGCTTGTTTGCTTTCCAAAGAATTTCAGGCCCTCTTGCTTGGCACCTTGACTTTGTTACCTGCTGGAAGTCCCGCAGGTGGCTGAGCAGCCCGTGTTTGTACTGCAGCAGAGAGAAGTGGCTTGGAGACAACTGCAGGAAGAACTGAGCCCGGGAAGCACTGGTCACACTGGGCTGAGTGGCCAATATCCTGGGCTGGAAGCCATCAGGAAACTCCAGGTCAAGTGACTGTGGAATGGACACAAGCACAAATGTTCATGAGAACTTTTCTTCACTTCTGAAACTCTGTCAGTGTGCAGCTCTGTGAGGAGGTTCCCCAGGTCAGGATGAACATACAGCAGAAGAGAGAGAGAACAACAGAGAATGAGGCTCCCATTGGAGCAAACTCTGGAGACATCAATCCAGAAGAAATGACCAGACAGCTAAAATATATACTTCTCTCTCTTTTCCCTCAATTTATGGCTCATATTCCTTTCCACACCTCTTCTGTCATTCTGCAGGGGTGCACTGCAGGGCTCAGCCAGGCACCAAACCAGCTGGACACTGAATTATGTCCAAGGCTCCTTCATCCCCTCTCACCTGCAGTGGGATCTGCTTCATCTCCTGCTCTGTCTCCCAGGAGCACACGTGGAGTGAGTGTGTGTCCACGTCCAGACACACCAGCACTGCCTCCCCCACCACACTGCAGGCCCTGGACAAGCTCTGCAGCCAGGGGGCTGCCACCCGGGTCTGCCAAGTGAGACATAAACAAAAAGATGAAGTTGCCAACAGCACAACCTGGACACAGCTAAGAACCTGTGTCAGAGCTGCTGTTACTCGTGACCATGGGAGAAATGACCTCTCAGTCTGAGGTTCCCAGGATGGTCGTGACCAAGAGCTGCCAAGTCTGACCCAGCTTTGCCTTCAGGGCATCCTGCAGGGAAATCCTCTCACTGCCCCACAGACAATGCCACAGTGTAAGGGAGTTTCTCTGTACTGAACTTCATAACTACAGCCAATTACACTGCACCCCACAGCCCATCCAGCTGGAACTCCATTTGTTAACATCACATTTGGTACTTTGGACTCATCAGCAGGCACCACCTGTTTTGTCAGCTCTCCATCTTCTACGTTGAAGGACAAAACATTCAAGTGGCTCTGGGGAAGGATTCCAAGCACATGGATCACTCCAGTCCCATGGGAATACAACAGCTGGTACTGAGTGCTCTCACTGCAAGAGAAGCAGCAGCCATGAAGCATCACCCTCTGTGTTCAGATGTTTTCAGAGGCACAATGTAAGCACAGCATCCTTTCCTCCCCCAGGCACCAGGGCCACTACCACAAGTTTCTGATTCTACTTCAAACATGTTTTTACCTTTCTGGTAAGTGTTCCACCCATTTCTGGTGCCCATTGGAGAGGTAGTGCAGTGAGATGGCTGCCTTCTTCAGAACTGCCACATATTTCACTGCCTCCTGCAGCCCCACCAAACCAGCAGCCTGGAAACTAAGGAAGAAAGTTAGAAAATTATTTTCTCCCAGGACAAAAAAATCCCAAAACACTCAAAAGACCTTTTTCAAACACTTAACATTTGTCTTGAAGTACAATTTACAGCCCACTGTATGAATCCTTGCTGATCTCAGAAAGCATTAGGCTGGAATCCAAACATCACAAAGCAGATCTGTATTTAACATGTATATATGGAGAAATTCTGTTCTTGAAAACCATTTGTATCTCTTTGTCTTACTGGCTTGCTAAGAAAGAGATACAAGATTAAATTTAATTGTAAAACTCAAGCAGTTTTTAGGAATTCAACCAATTATTCTTCAAAAAATCTTACACCTAACTAATTTTTCCCTATGCCAGTCCAAGCATGGCCAACAACCCCTTTCCTCCTCCTTAGCCAAGGATTACAGATGGAGAGAGTGCAACCCTTGGCCTACCTGCCAGTGTCCAGGGAGGTTTCCCAGTTCAAGCCTCCAATGTTGGTCTCCCAGGAACGCAGGATCCGTCCAGCACTGGACACAGTGATGGCATCTGCCCAGGAAATGAAGAGAAGGAGGTGACCAAACAGCCCCTGTCCACCCCAGATCAACCAGGCTGTGGGTTCTGGGAAGCTGGGCCAATAAATGATGGAGATCCCCCCAGGGACAAGCTGTGCTGCAGGCTCTGCTCACCCTGCCCGTGGATCAGCATCGCCTCGATGGCTCCCTCAGGGCTTCCCTTGTCCACGTGGCGCCAGACTGAGGGAAACAGAGCTGGGAATGAGATGGGTTTCCCCCCAAACCACGTCTGTTATTACTTTCAAACCTAGGCTCTGTAGGGTAACAAGGTGACACAGGAATGGCCTGCCTGCCCTAAGCAACATCCTGTGAGCTGGCAGCCGAGTCCCCTCAGCATGAAGAGCCACCACCAGCATCAAACTGCCAGCATCAAACAGCATGCAGCTCCATTGCTGTGCTAGCTCCAACACAGCAGGTGTCACCCCCACCAAAAACCCAACTTCACTCACGGATTTCACCGCTCCTGGAGTTCAGAGCGGCCACGACATTCTTCTCGGTGGCCACGAGGAGCTTCTTTGAACCTTGGGAGGCCTCTAAGGAGGCGAACTTCAGCTTCCCCACGTACTGCTGCCTCCTGGGAGAGGAAACACGGGGCGGTAAGGGGACACCGGGGGGGGGTGAGAGGGGACACCGGGGGTGAGAGGGGTCAGCGGTGGTGAGAGGGGACACCGGGGGTGCAGAGGGGTCAGCGGGGGGACACCGGGGGTGAGAGGGGACACCGGGGGTGCAGAGGGGACACCGGGGGGAGACCGGGGGGAGACCGGGGCGCCTCAGAGAGGGCAGGAGCGGAAAGCCGGATAGGCGGCTGCAGGATTTGCAGCACAGAGGGCCCAGGACCTGCTAGCAGGAGGCAGACCCCGAGGCGGTGTGATCCCCCCGGCACTCACCAGTCGAACTTGCCCACTTGGTCCTCATAGACGGCCCCCGCCAGCGGCAGGAGCAGGAACAGCCCCGCCAGCCCCGCCGCCATGGCAGCGCCCGACACCGACCCTGGGGGCCTTGAAGCTAAGGGGCTGCCCGCCACAACGCCTGCGCGGAAACCCCGTGTGGACACCGTGGGGCGGACACAGGCAGTGCGCCGGGCAGCCCGCAGGCCGCCCCCAGCAGCCATTGCGGAGTGCAGGGGGCCTCGAAGCACGGTGGCGGCAGCAGCGGCACCGGCAGAACCGCNCTCCGTCCCCCCGCTCCCCCGGTGCCCCGGGCTGGGCTGACGCTGCCTTCCAGCTCCGGAGGTGCGTGGACACCTACAAGTACATCTTCGTCTTCTCCGTTGCCAACATGAGGAACAACAAGCTGAAGGACGTGAGGAACGCCTGGAAGCACAGCAGGTGTGGCGCGGCCTGGGGGACACAGCGGGGCAGGCTCCAGCCTCCTCCTCCTTTTCTCCTCCTTATTTTTCTTCTTCCCAGGATCTTCTTCGGGAAGAACAAGGTGATGATGGTGGCACTGGGCCGTGAGCCCAGCAGCGAGTACAAGGAGAACCTGCACAAGGTGGGGCCCGGGGGTCTGACCCGAAGCTTCACCTCGTGGATGAGGTTCCTCAGGTGACCCGTGTGCGGGAGGGGGGACCCATCCCACCAGGTGGTGGCACTGCCCCAGCCCCACAGACACTTCATCACAGAATCACCAAACTGTTTCAGTTGGAAAAGACCTTTGAGATCATCAAGTCCAGCCCTTAACCCAGCACTGCCCAGGCCCCTCAGCACCACAGCTCCAGGGCTTTCAAATTCCTACAGGGATGGGGAACTCCACCCCTGCCCTGGACAGCCCCAGCCCCTCCATGTCTTTTCTGAACCCCAGGATTTGGGGTGCAGCCTCCCCAGTGCCCAGCACAGGGACCATCCCTGCCCTGCTCCTGCTGGCCACACCAGTGCTGGCACAAGCCAGGATGCTGGTGGCCTTCTTGGCCACCTGGGCACACGCTGGCTCCTGTTTGACCACTGTCAGCCAGCCCCTCCAGCACCCCCCAGGTCCTTTCCCAGCAGCCACTCTCCAGCTGCTCTGCCCCTCTCTTGCAGGTCAGCAAACACCTGAGGGGTGAGGTTGGTCTCCTCTTCACCAACCGCAGCCGGGAGGAGGTGGATGAGTGAGTACAGGAGTGTCTCACCCACGGGGATGAAATGCTCAGCAGCCTTTCTTCCCCACTCAGCCACTTGCTGTTCCTTTGATGGTCTCGTGAGGCTCTCTGCAGCTCCAGCTCTCCTCCCTCTCAGGTGGTTCTCCAGGTTCAAGGAGGTGGACTTTGCCCGTGCGGGGAACAGAGCGACGCAGACGGTGAGCCTGGACACGGGGCCCCTGGAGCAGTTTCCCCACTCCATGGAGCCACAGCTGCGGCAGCTGGGACTGCCAACAGCACTAAGGAAAGGTGTGTGAGGCAGCAAGGAGGGGAGCTGTGACTCCATCTGCACAGCTGAGAGTGGAGCAGATGGAGAAGATCCAGTGGGCAGCTTTCTCCTTGTTCCCATCCACACCAACCTCAAGAGCTTCTGTTCCTGCAGGAGTGGTGACCCTGCTCTCAGACTATGAGGTTTGCAAAGAAGGAGATGTTCTCACCCCAGAACAAGCCCGTGTCCTGGTGAGTCAGGCAGTGTCTGCCCAGCCTCTGTCTCCTCAGGCAAATAATTAACTGTTCAGCTTAATTCTGCTGGAGGGTGGGAGTCTTCAGGCTAATCTCAGTGGAGCACAGCAAATGTCCTCACACGTTCCTGACGGGAGCACTGACCCTCTGCAGGAATTATTTTGTCTCCTGCTTTGCTGCTGATCCCCTTGGGAAGTGATTTTTGCTGCCAGTGTGTATGCCAAGCTGGCCATGGGGACAGTGGATCAGGAATGACAGATTTGTGTCCTTTCCCAGAAACTCCTTGGCTATGAGATGGTGGAGTTCAAAGTCACCATCAAATTTCTGTGGAATTCTGAGACAGGAGAATTCCAGAAGCTTCTGGGAGACTCCATGGAACAGAAGGAGGAGGATGAAGAGGAGGAGGAGGATGATGATGGTGACAGCAATGAGGACTAGCAGCAGTGTTTGAGCTTAGACACCAGACAGCTCTACTCTATTTTAGGGACAAAACAAGAAGGGTGTTTCCCTTCCCTGTTTGTACCCAGAGGACAAAATATGCTTTTATGTTCTTCATAAAAGATGACCTAATTATGTTTTTTTTTTATATATATATAATATAAATTTCTCTATAAAACTTGTTACTCTTGCCTGTTACTGTTTGAATCTCAGGATATGAGGAAGTACTGAGAATGGTGTCCTGCAGCTTAGACATGGCACACCTGACACTGGGGAGGATGCTGAGGGTTTGGTCTTCTGAGAAAAGCTTTAGAAGGTCAGAGTCACTGAGCACTGATAAGGAAGTGCCAGCCAGGTTACAGCTAAAAGACAGGTTCTGCATTAAAAAAAGATTTTATTCTTGTACCTAGTTATTTACCATATTAGAGTGGAACATCCCCTTGGGTGTCCCTTTTCCCCAGTCAGACTCATGGTGTGCACTGTGCAGAGCTGAAGATCCATGAGGGGAAGAAGCAGTAGGCATGGCCCATCACATCAGGTCCTACAAAGCTTCATTAAAATCACAAACCCATTTGCACACTGATCAAAGGAGCAGCACTGCTCCTGTGCTCTGGGAGGCTCCTGGCTCCATTATCCACCCCCAGCACCTCCCCATCCTCCCTTCCCTACCTAACTCCCTAACGGAAGTAGTTGGGGCAGTCATGGGCACTCAGGTTCCAGGCTTTATCCAATGCCTCCACCACAGCTGGCAGCAGGGGACCCTCTTCACTGTAGTTGAGGTTCTGCTCCAGCTGCTCCAGGTTGGACATCCCAATGATCACTGCGTCACCAAGAGAACCCTGGGAAGCAGGAAGAGGAGTTGCTGATCCCAAATGGAACCTACCAGGTCATCTCCCTAACCACTGCAGGGCAAACTTTAAATGTTGCTTTCCAGGGAAGAGCATCCAGTTAACTCCTGGATGTTTAGGTAACTGACACCACAGAGTTCTTTCCACAGGCCAGAACATCTCCGAGTCATGCCAGCTCCTGAAAAGCTGCCAAATCCTGCTTTACAGGGGCCTAGGGACTTTGGGAAGGTGGGGAATATCATCATTAATTTCCTAGTCCAATGAAAAGTCATCTCAAAGGGAAGTTTTTTAGGTGGAAAGCCAGTAACTGGCACTTAAAACCTTCCACTTCTGCCAGTCCCATTAGGATCGGGTGGGGAAACGCAGAGCTGACTCGCTGCCACGGGCAGATGTTCCCTGCAGGACACCACAAGCCCAGAGGATATTATCAAGGGATAAAACCAGAACTGGGCTGACATGTGGCAGCAGGTGACAGCCACAGCAAGGCTCACCTGGAGTTTGGAGTGATGGTACAACCACCGCAGGGCTGCCGAGGCAGGGCTGGGGGCGCTGGAGCCGTACGCCTCCTCCAGAGCTCTCTCTATGAGGGCAATTCCTTCAAAATTGTGCTTCTTCCAGTACCTGCGAGAAAATAAATCACTCGGAACTGCCCTTGGGAAGTGAACTGTACATCTAGATTCCAGCCGAGTGTGAAAGGCTTTTAGGAAGCCTCACACAAGTCCTTCCAGCCTCTGAGGGCTTCTGCAATCCCCCAACTGGGAGGAAACTGAGCCTAAAATTCACTCTGCACAGCTGTCACCAGCCACAGCCCCACCACACGTGTAAACACAATCACAGCACAAGCTTTGGTCAATTCTGCTTCCTCTCAGCTGATTATCAGTGTGGGTTTTTTATCTAGCCACTCCAGCTGCGTTTCCTGGCTCATCCATCAGCTCCAGACACACCTGTCTCTGTAGGCTTGAGCCCAGTCATTCCCAAAAAACCTCCCGGTGGGCTGGCGTGTGTCTTTGTCCTCATACTTGTACTTCCCGGTCAGCAGCCCTCCTGCAAAGGGTCAGGAGCATGTTTAGGGACAATGGCTCCTCTACAGCCCCCACTTTGCATGTTTTTGCCTCCAAGTCTTGCCCTTTCCCCCCAGTACCTGCCAGTGGGTTGTAGGCATAGAAGCGCAGCCCGAAGTGCCTGAGGCAAGGGAAGAGCTCAGCTTCCACCTGCCGAGTCGTGGCGTTGTACATTCCCTGCACAAAGGGAGGCAAAACTTCAAGAACTTTTGGAACAGCCTTTTCCCCACCCTTCCCTGGCAATGCTCACAAAAGCAGCTTCAGGTTGCACAAAGTTATTATCTGCTTCCCAACAGACTTGCTAAAGGATTGCAAGTAATGTAACAACTTTCCCACCAAGGGAGCCACTGCTTTGAGCAATAAATGCCTACAAAGCTGCATCTGAGGAGTCACCTCACCCAGCTTCCTAACCACATCCATCCTGAAGTGACTTCCCAGAGCACTGCAGCATCCTTTGGTGTTTACAACATCTGGGGGCTGGGCTGAGATCTGGGGCTCCCAGCCCCTTCCCCACAGAGAGTGACAAGGACACAGAGAGCCACCTGTGTGCTGCTCTGATCTGAAGCCTCAGGTTCTTTCTGCTTGATTCACCACAGCCTGCAGCAGAGCTCTCCTGGACCACAGCAATCCCCCATCCCTCACCTGGTACACGGTGGGCATCACCCAGTTGTTGTATTTGCAGATGGTGCAGATCTCAGCGACCTCCCACGCTGCGTAGTTTGAGAGACCAAGTTCTTTAAACTTCCCCTGCAGAGGAATAAAAGATGATTCAGTTCCAGATTGTAGAAATGCATTTATTTCTAGATGATGCAAGATGCACACAGGGAAAGGGACAGTTGCTGAATTTTATTCCAGAGTTCTTTCCTCAACCCTGTTCACCTCTTCTAGATGACTGTGAGTTAGAAGATCTGACTAAAAAATACTTCCCACTGTCTTGTTCATTTTGAATTCACACCTTCTAATATAAACGGCACAATTTGATTAATGCAGTGCAGGAATTCTTCACCCATTATCAGCACCAAACTCTACCCAGTCAGGGCTAAAAGCAAAGTTCAGGTATCCTAATGTTTCTGAGAGCTTGCGAGAACAAAGTGCAGCACGCAAACAAGCAAGTGTCAGCTCTTCAGCTTTGCCCTTGTCCCCTCTTCCTACTGTTGTGCACAGGGCACAACAAGCAGCTCTGGTTTAAAAAAGATGAGAGGGAAACAAGAGATGGTCCAGGCTTGGATTTCCCACTTTACTTCTTTGTGCAGCTCGTTGCAGGCACGCAGTGTCTCCTCCACTGGGGTCCCGTGGTCAGGAGCATGAAGGTAAAAGAGCTCCACACTTGGCCTCTTCAGCCTCTCCAGGGAGGTGTCCAACTGAGACCGTACACTCTCAGGCTTCAGTGTCTTCCCATCCCAGGGGTTGGCCTTGGTGGCCACTTCCACTGGCAGAGAGAAAGAAAGGATGAACAGGGACGTTTCCACCTTCAGGAAGGGAATGAGGATCAGGGGAACAACACAAGCATTGCTTGAGGGGTCTCAGGGAAAGCCCCGTCCTCAGGAACCATGTCAGCCTGGCAGGGGAGACCCTTAGGCAATGGGTCCATCCAGAGTCCTTTCTCCCAGGGACACTGTCAGCCTGGAAGGGAAAGCTCCATCTCTGCAGGAAACTGTCCTGGAAGAAGTCCCATCCCCACATCGGCAGTGCCAACCTGGCAAAGGAGGCTCTGCTGCTCCTCAGGGAACAGGCCCAGGGAACCTCTTCTCCTCAGAGAAGGCATCAAACCTGTCAGCAGAGACCCCGCTCCTCAAGCTCTGGGCCTGCTAGAAGCCCTTTCCCCTCTCAGGGACAGCGTCAGCCTGGCAGGGGACACCCTTCTCCTCAGGGAAGGGGCCTTGGGGGAGTCCCTTCACCTGAGGGCAGACACCCCTCCTCTGACCTCCCGCCTCCCCGTTACCCCGGCCCTACCGGGCTCCGTGCCGCCAGCCAACAGTCCGCCCAGGATACGCTCGGACTCTCCACCCGCATACATGTACGCGGTGTCCAGGAGCCGATAGCCCCGCTTCAGGAAAGCGCGGAGCAGCGCGGCGCTGGCCTCGGGCCCCGCTCTGCGCCCCATCTCCATGGCGCCCAGCACCACCCCGGGACGCGCTCCCCCCGCNTTCAGGGAAATCGCTGCTTTCAGCCCCGCCGGCAGCGGCTCCGGGGCAGAAAGCAGCGATTTCCCTGAAAATCGGGTCAGAGAAACGGCAGGGAGGGACTAAAAGAGCAGCGGGGTTGGGGAGGGGAGAAAAAGAAAGAAAGAAAGAAAAAATCGTCAGTAATTTCCCGCCGAGCAGCGGATTTGGGAACAAGCCTGGAACTGCGGGTTTGTGAGGGGAAACCTCCCAAAAACAGCGAGTTTCAGAAAAAGTGGGAGGTTTGTGAGGGAAACCCGGCAAGTT
The DNA here is from genome assembly GCA_038090715.1 of Florisuga fusca. Classification (NCBI taxonomy): domain Eukaryota; kingdom Metazoa; phylum Chordata; class Aves; order Apodiformes; family Trochilidae; genus Florisuga; species Florisuga fusca. Next base: position 1,084,801 of record JAAWXA010000039.1, read on the forward strand.
TCTGAAGAGTCTCAGGGGATTTGCGAAAAACAAACATAACCCACAAACCAACTTCACGTTTTTGGAAAAGAATTGCCAAGAAAAGGAAAGCTGCGGGCGAAGGGAGGTGAGTCCTGCTGGGTGAGGAGGCACCGCTTGGGTTTGGCTTCTCCTTTGAGGCTAAATCCTGACCGTCCCCTGGCCGGGATCATCCCCAGATGCACTCAGGCCGGGACGTGCATCTGAGCCAGAAATGAGCCAGAAATGAGCTCCCTGTGAGCCATGGGGCTGCGGGAGGTGGAGCCGAGAGCATATTCCTAAGGCAGATACGTTTTTCCTTGGTGTTACTTCAATATTTTTCTCGTATTATTTCGTTTTTCCCAGTGTTACTTAATTTTCCCCCCTCATATTACTGCATTTTCCACAGCATTATCCCAAGAGGTTGGCTGCTGGAGGCTAACACACACCCTTCCCTTGGTGAGCATGGGTGATCTCCTGTCTGGGAACCTTTCTGACTGTCCCAATGGGTCCCGCTGGGTGCTGGATGTGTTCAGTGAATGTGCCCAGGACAGCAGAGACATCGCCAGCATTGTCCTGGGGCTGGTTTCCATCCTCTGCTTTGCAGCTGCCTCTTTTCCGTAAGTCTCACTCCCCCAAAAACCCCATCTGAGCCCTTCCCTTGGTACAAAACCCCTCCCTGAAAGTCAGATATTTGGGTGCAAGTTGTATAAATTGTTAAATCTAACCAGCAAAAGCAATCTGAGCTTGGGAGATCTGGGTTTAACAGGAGGCAAGGAAACAGGCAGCACAGCCCCAAAGCCCCGTTTGTTATTATATTGTTATTATTGTGCTTGGCAGCTCTCATAAGCCACGTAAGCCCAGTGCTATGCTGTCATTGCAGGTCATAGCTGTGCAAGAAACATTTCCAGCCTTTGAAGTGCTGGGACAGCAGTGGGAAAGGGGGGTTTGGGGAGCATCATGCTCTGTTTCAGTGCACCATGAGATTATTTCGTAACCAGAGGCCATTTCACCAACTGGTGCCCCTCCTGGCTGCTTTCTGTCCCTGTCCAGGGGTGGATCACAAGGGCTTGAGCCCAGCACGTTGCTGTGAGCACCGAGTGGGTTTCAGGACCTCTCTCCAGAGCCAGTTTGCAGGGGGACATGGATAGAGTTCCCTTTCCTTTGCTAGAGGAAACCTTTGCTTTTCCTCCCCCCCCATCCCAGAGTGCTTTGGGTGGGTGGTGATTGAGAAATGATCCAGGTGGGACCAACAGGAAAACCTGGGGATAGTTCCCAGGTAGTGCTGAACTGGCCACGGGTGCTGGTTCCTATCTCTGCCTGACTGTCTCTCTCTGCAGGCAGTTTTACCAAGCCTGCAAAACAGGCATCATGGACCAGGCTCTCTCCATATACTTCCTGCTGGGATGGCTGAGTGGAGACCTCCTAAACCTCATTGGTTCTTTCCTGGCTGATCAGTTGCCACTGCAGGTACTGACTGACTTGTTGGAGCTGGGTCAGCTCTGAAACACCCCAGGCTCCAGGGAGGAGAGGATGGGATGGGCACAGCTTAAGTTGGGAACCAGAGACCCCAACTGCCTGGAATGCCCCCTTCTCCCTGTGGGATAGAATCATAGAATTGTTTGGGTTGGAAGGGACCTTAGAGCTCATCCAGTTCCAACCCCCTGTATGGGAAGGGACACCTCCCACCAGCCCAGGTTGCTCCAAGCTCCATCCAGCCTGGCCTTGAACATTTCCAAGGAGGGAGCAGCTACAACTTCCTTGGGCAACCTGGGCCAGGGCATTGCCACCCTCACAGGAAAGATTTTTTTTCTTAATGTCCAACCTAAATCTTCCCTGGGATGCCTCCTTCTCCCTCTCAGGGATGTGATGCTATGGCCCAGGATGCTGGTTCCTCCCAGCTATGGGCTGGAAGCCTTTCTGCAGGTAGGACCAACCCAGCCTTCTCCCCACAGGTTTACACAGCTGTGTACTACGTGCTGGCAGACCTGGTGATGCTGTCTCTCTACTGCTACTACAAAGCAAAGAACCAGAGCAGAGGATGTGAGTTGGGGTACAACATCCTTTTGGATGCTTTTGTTGCTTTTTCCTGACCTGTGGAGCCAGGAGGGGAAGCAGTCCCTGGGGAAGATGCATCAGGGCAGAGATGGTGGTGCAGCTTTTAGATGTTTCTAATTGCTGTTTTGTTTGGGTTTTTTCTCTGGGATAACTTGAGCACCCATGAAAATCACAGCTAGTAAACAGCTACAGCTGGGGCTGGGGCTTCTACAAAACTCCCCACACAGTGCCTGAGTTGAAAATAAACCCCCTGTGAGTTCCATAAGTAGAGAAAAAAATTACTTACCCTAGTTAGGTGGTAACTTCACCTTGGAGCTGCAAACCACAACTGGAAACCTCTTGGCTCTCCGGCCAACACTTGAGGGGAAGGGGTGTGGCTTTCTGACTGTTTCAGGCTCTGTGCTCCTCTTGCAATTAGTGGCAGTCTTGACATGATGGAGAAGTTCCTTCTTGTTCAAATGGAGGAAAAATGGAACCTAAAACAGTTCTTAAAAGGCTTGAACAGACAGAAAATCCACTTGTTAGCACTGCAGCTTTCTGCAGCCTGCAAACGGGCATCCCTCTGGATGTGGATAACTCTTTAACTTATTAAAGCCATTTGAACTTATTAAACCAAGGGATATTTGGCCCATCAGCTGGGCAGATCTGTTAATGCTGAAGAGCTTCTTCACAGACTAATCCTCAAGTCTTGCTGTCAAAGCAGGGCTTGGTCTGTCAGGGATTTGAACATGTGCTGTTGGGAGTCAAGACAGTGCCTTTCAGACAGAGGGGATGATTTTGAGTAGTCTTAAACCCAAAGGAACTCGAGTGCTCTCCAGTGCTGACAAAGGAGCAGTTTCCTCCCTGATAACTCACAAATTGCTTTTATCACTGTGAGATAAAACACCCACAGCAGCTCTTGCCCTGCTTGTTGGTGCTGGCGGTGCCGCCGCAGAGATAAGGGAGAGTTTCAAGGTTTCTTTACCCAGAGGTGGGTCCTGGCCCCCACCAAGGGCTGTCGGAGGAGCCTTCACTCACTCAGCCTCTGCCTGATTCCCTGCAGTCACTGCCCTGATCAATGCAGCCTTCACCTTCCTTTCCCTGGGGGTGGTGTCATCCCTCTCCTTCCTGGGCAGAGACTCTGCGGCGGCGCTGGACCTGGTGACGTTCAAAGGGAGAGCTCTGCTCTCTGCAGGTGTGGATGAGCTTGGGTCGAAGGTGAGCTGGTTCTGAAATCTTGGTGGAGATGGGGAGAGAGAAAAGAGAAACAGAGAAATTCTTCAGGGGGTGGGCGTGTCCTGCAGGAGCAGTGTGATCCTGCTTGATGCTCAGCAGGGCAAGGGATGGATGGGAAAAATCAAGGTCTGTGTTTGGCTCTGCTGCTGGGTGCATGGTGAGGGGGGTGAGCTCATCTCTGAAAACACGGGGGCTGCTGGTGGGCCCCCCTTGCCTTGCAGCCTTTCAGCAGGAAGGAGATCATCGGGTTCATCATTGGCTCCATCTCCTCTGTGCTGTACCTGTGCTCCCGAGTCCCCCAGATCTACACTAACGTGAGGACAGAGCCCAGGCCTGGGGAACCCTCGGGCTCCTGAGATTTCACACTGAAGAGGGGTGGTGGGGTCATCTTCGTTCTCTTGGCTCAGAAGTCCCTGTCTCTGACCGTTTCATAAGGGACTGTTTCCTGCAATTCCTCTGCAAATCTGATTCATTTTTCTCCCCTCCCTTTAACATACCAAGATTTTGAGGGTGGGGCTTTTATTTTGGCTTTATTTGCAAGCAAAATGGGAACTCAAAGGCTCTTGGCATTGAGTCACCACCTTTTTCCTTCTCTCTCTCTCTCTCTCTCTTTTTTTTTTTTTTTTTTTTTTTTTTTTTGCCTGCACTTAGTCAANGGGGGTGGGGGGAAAGGGGGGGCATTAACAACTACTTTCTGGTGAGATTACAGAGAACTGCACACAAGCTCCTCTCTCTGGCCCCTCTTCTTCAGTACAAGAGGAAATCCACCACTGGGGTCTCCTACTCCCTCTTTGCCCTGGTGATGCTGGGAAACTCCCTCTATGGCTTCAGTGTCCTGCTGAAGAACCCCGAGCCAGGGCAAGGAGAAGGTGACTATATCCTGCATCACCTCCCCTGGCTGGTGGGCAGCCTGGGTGTCCTTTCCCTCGACATTGTTGTATCCTTTCCCTACCAACATTTCCCTCCAGGATCCCATCCCTGAGATCCTATCTCGGGGTTAGGCAGGGGCGGATGGGTTGATGCTACTCACAGGTTGCTTTTGAGCTGTGCTTACTCACCCCGTGCTGGGGAGTAATTTGTAGCATTCCAGCAGCTTCAGACCCTTATTTCTGTTCAGCTCACTGTCTGGTTTCCACCTCTTCTGGCACAAACAGCCCTTTTTTTGGGTGGTGAGGCCCAGCGTGTCCCCTCGGTCCACCCCTGGTGTAAAGAGCCTTAACCCCTGCTCAGATCTCCTTCCAGTTCCTTGCTTATCGGGGAGGAAGACCCAGCACCCACGAGGAGAGGGATGCTCTTCTTGGTGATCAGGGTGACATCCAGGAGAGCTAACAGAGGGAGCTGCCCTGCTGGGAGAAGAGGAGGATGCAGACAAGCATCTCACCTTCACGTTGGACACACTGGCCCCTCCACCCTGCTGGCTCTTGGGAGAAGACCTGAGCCAGCAAGTGACATGTTTTGCTGATGAGACACTAAACCCAGCAGGGGATGCTGCTGAGACCTCGTGCCTCTTTGATGCCAGTGATGTTACTGGGATAAACAGGGAATTTATTTGATACCTCACAAGGCTGCTCTCACTCCCCACAGCTGAGCCCGGTGACTTCTGCTTTACCTCCTGTCTCTCAGGGTTGAACTGGAGCTTCCCTGGTACATGGGGAGAGCCTGAGGGGCTGCGGGGAGGGGACAGAGAGGACCAACCTGCCATGAACCCAAGCAACAGTTGCATCTGTGGGCTTTACATCTCCATCCCTGAGCTCCTTCTGGAAGATGGAGCAGTGACTGGAACCAGTTCAGAAGGAAGGAGCAGCATAACCAAAGTCTTGCAGTCCACAAATGCCAGTTTCAATCAGCACAGCTCATAGGTCTATAAAACAAGTCCTTGCCCCATGTGCCTCCTTTAGTTTTATTTTGCCAGTCTGGCAGCTTCTGCCTCTTTCTTGCAGTCCTCATTTTTCCAACTTACCATTTTCTGCATCACCCACATTTTCACTGCATGGGCTTCCCAGGGAAGCTGCTCCATCTGGTCAGTGGAGGAGGCTGATACCCAGGCAGAAGGTGCAGCCTCAGTCTGTTTTTTTATTTCCTGTCTCATTGATGAATTTATCCCCAGGTTGATGACTTTATCCCTGCACCCCAGCACGGTGGGTCCTTGACTGCAGAAGGACAAACAGCAGAGGTGGTTTGGGAAAAGCCATATCCTGGGCAGCTCGAGATGCTTTTGGGCAGGCCCAGTTTCACTGGGCAAGGAAAAGGAAAATCAAGCAAAGCTGTAGCCTTTCAAGAAACAAACAACACAATCTGCCCTTTAAAAACAAGAACTTTCCTTTTCCTGCAGACACTCTTGGCTCTTTTAGTTCCCCTTTTCTCGCACTCCAGCTGCTTTCCTGATCCCCAGCCATTCCCTGATGCACACTTATCCACCACCATTTCCATCCCCCTTCTGCCTTTCAGTTATCATCAGTTTTTGATTCCTCAGCCAGTCCTGTGACATTTTTTCTTCCCAAGGAAGTCACCCTCCTCCTGGCTTCATCCTGGCACTGAGGAAGGGAAGCCTCAGCTCCATGATTCCACAGCTCAGGCTAGATGGTGTGTGGAATGGGATCCAGTCCCCAGTCCCCAGCAAACTGCAGCAGCACATGAATTAAAACACAAGCTGTGCCAGTATTTGCAACTGTCCCATTTGGTTTTGGGAAGAAAAAAAATATTTTTCAGGCTCTTTGAGCTCCCTGAACAAAACTTTTGAGGTTTTCACTCCATTAATTCACAACCCCTCCCCTCCAGGCTCACAGGGCAATGGTGCTGCTCACCTCCTCTCTGTCCTGAGGCCAGCAGGATTTCCTCTGCTGCTTTTCCCTAGGAATTGGATAAAAACAATTCAAATCCAGTAATAATTCCATCTGTGAGCAGGTTCCTAGGCAAGGTGTAGGAAGTCCAGCTCCATTAAACCTCAATTCACCTGTTCATTACAGGTAAAGCCCCCAGGGCTGGGTTTTATTAACAATGTTTTAACTTCAGCTTCAGTTTGCAAGCTCAGCCCTGGAGAGCTGGGGAGGGTCCCCCTGGTTTAGCAGGAGCTGCACTGACTGATCTGTGACCCCCAGCAGCAGGACAGGGTGGGGCTTGGCACACACCTACCTCTTGGAAACAAAGCTTTGTGGCACTAAATAATTGCCACAGGCCTTAACTTGTCCCAGAGAACATGACACTGTGGTAGGCTGGGGCTGGAGAAGCCTAGAGGTTGTTACCCCAACCCCAAAAGCTGGAGGGTTTTACCCCAACCATGGGGTTACACCAGTTGGAGAGAAAGGAATAAAGTAACAGGAGCCGCATCCATCCCATGTGACTGCTCTGTGGAAAGGGTGGATCCCTGCACACATTAATTATGGCATCTCTGCCTATGCATTAAATTTATCTGCAGTGAGACCCCTTCCATTTGTGGCTTGTGTGCAGAGCTGGCTCTGGGGAAGGAAAACATCCCCCCTGGAAACTTACACAACTGGAAACAGGCAAGAGGGACCACAAGCCTCCCCCTTCCTGGGCTAACATACTTCTCTCCCAGCTTCAGGAGTTCACACAAACTTCTCTCCAAAAAAGGTTCTTCCTCAGAGAGAACCAAGAGACAAGAACAGCTCAACACATTCCCCAGGGGGATCCCAGCTCTGAGGCACACACATGCTGCCCTGCCCCAGCCTGTGTCCCAGGTGAGCTGCCTCACAGACCAACAGGTCCCAAGGAGAACTCTGACATGGGAGGATAGCCACCTGCAGCTGCCTGGATGTGAAATAGGTCACATTAGAATAGCAAAATTAGAGTGTGTTGGTATGAATGCCAGCAGTCTCAATGTGCACAGGTTCACACCAAGGCTGATCCCAAGGGCTATGCAGAGGCAGAGCCCAGCAGGTTTTGCTTTCCCATTTTCACCAGGATTCAGTTTGCTATAACCAAAGTACATGAAGAGGCAGCACACCTGAAGCTGTGCAAGGTCCCTCCAACCAACATGGGCTTTTAAAAAACCTGGATGGGTCACAAATCCCACATGGCCCAAACAAAGGAGCTTTTGGGTGGGATGGTTGGAATCATCACCTCAAACTGACAAGAGAACCAAAACCTCTTCTCCTCTGCCCACCCGAGTGCTTCAACACACAAGCTTCCCCCTTAGACTATTTTTAACATACCCAGTAAAGCTGGACTAATCCTTCTCCTCCAGCTCTATCTGCTCCATGTGTGCTGGGTGCCTGAAGCAGCAATCCCCATCCCAGCAGCAGGATGCCAACATCCTGGCGCCAGCATCTTGGAAGCAGAGCAGGCTGGTGAGTGACACAGCTGCCTGACATCCCATGTGTGAAGAGCAGCTGCACATCACCCCTCCTGCCAACAAGCAAGTTGCAGCTGATCTGGATGTGAGAAAAAAAAAAAGAAAAAAATTTCCTTAGAGAAAATCCATCAGCTCTTTGGATTCCAGACACGTTCAGGGATTGCTTTTCTTATCTATTCATCTACCCACCTACAGCCAGAGCAACTGCTAGGAAGGAAAGAGTTTATAGCACAAACCCGAGGAAAGAAAGAGAAATAAGGAGGACACCAACTGCATGTTTCTTCCTGGGATTATTTTTAAATTTTTATTATTTTTTTCCTTTTTTTTTTTTTATTTTATTTTTCCGTATGGAGGCTCAAGTATCAGATGTAGATTCAATTTAAGCTTTACAAAAAACAAAAACAAAACAAAAAAACCCCTTTTTGCATTCCTTAAAAATTGACAGAAAAGCACCCTGGAACCAGGCTATAGAAGAGCAGAACTTTCAGCAGGTCTCCTAATCAATGTCTCCTTGCAAATCTGGTTTAGTCAGTATAGTACAACACTGAGGAACACCCTCTCTTCCCTCCCTCCCACCAGCCATCCCCTGTGCCCAGCCCCCATACATACGTGGAATAGATTTTTTTTTTTTTTCCAGTTCTTCCTCTTTCACACACCACAGTATTTAATAAAATTTTTGTTTTACATTTTTACACCAATGTAACAAAAGGCAGGAGGTGGGGAGGGTGGGAAGGAAAAGACAAAACAATGATTTGTGGTTTATGCATATAAATGAGGGGGGGTGGAAGAGGGGATGGGGAAGGAATTAAAAAAAATACATGGACTTCTACAGAAACATAGCCTAAGGTCTCAATAGTAAAATGTGGTGCAAAGTAGGCCTCAGAGACTGAAAAAGTTTGTACAGCTTTATTCATGGGGAGGAGATGGCGTTGCATGGGCAGCACTGAATGCAAATCGTGACGTGACGTAACAGAAAAGGGCAAGGGGGGGATGAGTTTTCTAAGAAAGGAATCTAACGAGTGCATGGCATGTCTTGTTAGCATGAAGAGTATTTTAACTTTGCTGCTTTCTCTTCAAAGCCTCCACCAGGTCATTTTTAAGAGCTTCTTGTTTTGATTTGTCTGCAAAAGTCTGCACAGACCTGTGGGGAAGAAGGAAACGCAGAGTCAGAGGGGACGCGCCTCGGGGAAGGTGTTGGTAACGGGGCTGCTGTGGGGGTCAGGAGGAAGGAGAAGCACCTCAACCCCAGCTTAGAGGAACCAAAACTCAGCTTGCCTGGTTTACCACGGAAAGCAGAAGGCAAAGTGAACACTTCAGTGAGTACATCAAAGCAAAATTCCCTCTAGCAAGGGTGGCACCAGAAGACACACTTCCCCAGCAGTTCCACTCAGCCTCCAGCTGAGATTCCCAGGTTTATGTTACAGATTGGAAAAACCCCAATGTCCCACCAGCAAGGGATGTTAGCGCTCTCATTCTCCAAACAACCATGATGAGAAGGAAAAGAAAATCCAGCCTCTACCCAGGAACATGAAAAGGGCCAGGATGGGGGAGCTTCTGAACCATTTTTTGCAGACTGTTCACCCAGGGTTGAGCAGCCACCTCAAAACTTTCCTCCAGCACAGTCACCAGTGGGAAAAGCAGCCACAGTTTCTGTTCTCCAATTTGTTTTTTGAGTTTGTACCTTACTCAAAGGAACCAGTGAATCAGGGCAGCCCAAGAAGAATCCTGTCAGCAAGAATACTGCAGGGGTTCCCTTTTTCTAAGTTTGGTTACAGAAGAAAAGCTGCAGCTCTTGTCTCACTGCCCTTTGACACAGCTGTGGAGGAACAAACCTCCATTTCCAATGGTACAAGAAGAGATACCCAATTTTTTAAAAAGCCCTTTAAAATATGACCATTGGTAGAACAATACTACTAGATTTAGCAGGAACTGCTAAGACAGAGAAGTGGTTTGGATGAGGTTTGATAGGATTTCTCCCTACAAACTCTATTTCACATCCTTTTCAGTCCTCAAAGCTACCTTATTTTGCCTGGATGCTGTGTCCTATAAACAAGGCTACTTCTTATGTCAGTTCTCTTCCTAATATTTTAGTAACAGAATTTCAATTCTTTTGTCTCTGGAGACTTCTGCTGCTTTAATAAACACATATACCTTTTATATTTGCATTTGTCACAGGCTAAAGAAGTGGTTCTCAGCCATTATCAACCAGCAGTGCATTTCCCCCTTCGTCAGTTTAAGACATCATCTGTAACTCATTATGAATGGAGTGGAAGGTTAAACTGGCTCAGGGTTAATGACTGCCATGTGTCCCAGACATTCAGAGCTCCAGAGCAAATGAGAGCAAAAGAACAAATCCCTTCAGAGGCTGTGGAGGCTTGAAATGTTTCAGGAGAGCTTGAGCAGGACTGCCTGTCAAGCTCCAAGGAAATTCAAGATCCACCAGGCAAACAGGGGATGTGTATGTGGGGTGAGCTCACGTTTGCTCAGAAGTCATGGGAAGTTTTGGGGTTTTTTCAGAACTGCAAGACTTCCCGGATTTCAATTCTTTCTGCAGGGAGGGCACTGAGATTACAGGGAGTTCCTTCACTGAAGCTTTGAACCACAGCTGTGAAAAACTGATGGTGCACACAGCAGAGTGTCCAAGGACTTCTGGATCAAGTCAGTCCAAGCTAAAACCTCTCTGAGTACATGAGCATGTGCTCCTTTCTTGCTCACAAGCTAGATGCAAAAGGGTAAAAGTCCTGCACTGTTTCAGAGCATGGAATTTCAAAGGAGGGGGAGAAAGGGTAGAGTAACATTCAAATAAAAATCAGAACGTTTAGTTGGCTGTATTCAGAAATAACCCTTGGGTGACACACGGCTGGAACGTCGCTGATCAGTCTGCAGGAGTTAGGGGTTAGTTCTGGTCCCAGTTATCATGCAGAGGTCTCGGCTGGGTGAGTCCTGGTTTAGTGCTCATTGTCACACCTCACAGGCAGGGGTACCTGGATTGGTTTAGTTATCAGGCTGGATGTAGATCTGGCGCTGGGTCAACACTTGAGAAAGTTCCCTCTGCAACTGCTTATACTTTTGGTTGTCGGGGATAGCATCAATAGATCTACAGAGAGCAGTTTGGAAACGAGGGAAGTAAACAGGGAAAAGAACAGTCAGAAGAACTCAGTAACACAGAGCTGGCAGTCTGGAAACTACCAGAAGCACGCTCAGGAGGAAAAAGTGTAAATACAAAGGTTAAAAGGAACAGAAGGAGGCTGGAGGGAAAGCTGAAGCCAGATGCTCAGTGTTACCAGCTCTGAGCAGATCCTCTCACCGGTGTGCACAGTACCATGACTCAAACTGAGCACAGGGGAGACAGAGGAAATAAGATTCAATTACAAAAGCTGCAGGCCATGTTCACAAGGAAAAAAAGACTGCATTACACGTTTCCTTTTCATGTTAATAAATGCTTCCTGGCTAAAGCCCTGCACACCACAAATGAAAATAGAGGCCTGTTATGAAAGCTGCTGTTTGGGGAAAAAACCTACAACAGCTGCTTCCTCAGACACTGCTGACTCCCTCTGCCCATGCTGCTAAGAAGACAGCACAAATACTTAATTAGCACCATTATTTTATCTTCTGTATTTCAGTATGCCAAAGAACAGCAATTTACCTGTTTGTGCCCTTTGTTTATTCTACATTATCACACAGTGACAGGAGGTCTAGCTGCAGTTTAAAACTAAATGATCTGGCATCACAGTTCTGGGCCCTGCGAGCAAGAGAACTATCAGCTTGGGATTTCAATGTAAAACTCCTGACCAGAAATGAGCAGAGGTTGAAAAATACAGTGCAGTTTCCCTACAGAAAGGCACAGGGGGTTTATTCAGTTCAGCTGTTCTAGTACACTGTATTTTGACCAGCAGTGTTGAAAGAAAGACACAATTTTAATCAAAGTCTAAATACCACAAACCATTCATGTCATGACTTAATTCTGGGAACACCTTATTACTTTTAAGAATAGTAGAAATAGAAGTCAAAATTTAAAGTACAACTTGCAGGACTGTGAAGAATAGAACTCCTAATTCAAACTAACTCTGAAAAACAAGCTTTGCTAATTGGGTAGTTTTTTTCACGGTGAGAGAAGATTAAAACACTGCTTGCAAATTCTATCATTAAAAGGTGGAAGTGTTCCCTGAGCTCCAAACAACAAATAACATTGCCAAAGCACAGTGAGGTGAACAATTAGGGACATGAAAAGATTTTGTGTAGAAAAGGGGAGGTCCAGCACACAAAATCCAGGATCAGTACCACAGGCACTGCAGGGAGTCCAAAAGTCAGCTGCAAAGTCCCCCTTACCTCAGCCCATTAACGATGTCCTTTGTTTTGCCAAAATAAATCTCATTCAGTGTACTTCTGATTTTGTTTTCCATGTCCTAGAAAAAAGAAAGAAGCCAGATCTTTAGTCATGTTGGCAGCTTCCAGGAATGGGGCACTCTTCTGTGCTTTGTATGTGCTCAGCCTGACGTCCCACACTCCACACAGTGCATTCTTAATTTTTAAATTCTCACAGCTGGCAGTGTGAACCAATCTCTCTGCTCTTACCAAAGATCAGGCTTAGCTCTATTCCTGCTCTCTCCTCCCAGTTCATTCCTCAGGGACAGGACATGGCTTTCTGGACCACAAGAGGGCAGTTTCTGACCAGCTGTCAAGTTTTCTGCATTCGACTGCAGAATTCACTCCACAAACCTTACTTAGTCATTTCCCAGCACTGAAGGGACTACAAGTGGCAGGTCAGTCATTTAGCATGACCCACAGGCCCATAGTTTTGAGCTTATGAGTATCTTTGAATTTATGAGCTGGCAACTCATCCATTAAAACTGCATGGCAAACAGGTTTGAGAAAAATCTGTTAAATAAGGGCCATTTTTTTCCCTCAGGTTGCTTTCACTTGAGACAAAAACTTACAAAAGGGATCAAAAAAGAAGTACTTGCCCTCCTGTCATTTGCCAGTTCCTTTAAAGAAAGCATTATAGTCTGTTTTAGCTGAGAATTTCCTCCTCTCTTGCCCAAGTGGCGAGGAAAATGAAGGAAACCACGGGCACTTTTGTACAGGGCAGAGCAATGAAACAGCAAATTAATGTTGCACCAAAGCCCTTCTGAGCAGTTAACACAACCACATCCTTTGCTCATTGTGCTGAGTGTACGTGACCAACAGCTACCAGAAAAAACAAACACTACAAACAATTCCAGTGCATTTCATAAGCACTTGAGCCACACTGAACTTCCAGTTACAGGGACATTTCTATATAACACAACCTGGCTTGAAATAATTCCACCCAAAAGTGCCTGAAGAAGCAATCAGAGGGTAAGAAATTGTTAACTGTTTTTCTCAGGGAAGGAACACTGGTCTACAGGCAGGTTATTGCTGTCAGCAGCAGCAAAGTGCAGACAGGAGTTTGTGCATCTGCAAATGGTTTGGAGTTGTGCTGGGAGGAGTACTGAGCAACATCCACGATTAGACTTGATACACTGTGAGTAACCACCTTGTTCATGAAGACAAATGCAACAAAATTCTTATGCGTGGGACCAAATATGGGCAAGAGAACCTCCAGCAGGCTCAGGCTGTGGTGGCTTCACAGCACTTACCTCTACCAAGCGTCCAATATTGGCTATGTGTGGAGAGGAGTCACTCACAGTCTCATCTTTCTCCATCTAGAAAGGAAAGACACAGATCCCTTGGTAACATGGAAACTGGATGGCAGACATGACAGCCTCCCTGAGCAAAAGAAGGGCTGGAAGAAGTGGATCTCAAAATCCTGGAGTAACTTCTTTTTTTCCAACTTACCAACAGACTGGTAATGTCCTGAGAAGCTCCCAGAGCTACACAAAGGCTCACATGTTGCTAACAGAAACAAAGTGTAATAAAAGTTATGAATCAAAATAAAACCCTGCTGCAGACAGGCACTACAAAACTGTCACTCCCTACACACCAAGGGGCTGCACGGAGATCTATGGCAGCCAACACAGAATACAGTAAGAAGCCCAGAAGCACAGCATGTGGATATGAAAGCAAGGTCCTTGCTGATGAGATGCACACAAGGATGGTGATGTCAGCCTCACAGCTGTGAACTACCCCTGCAAAATCAGCTGTTTCTGTTAATCTTTGCCTCAAACACTGCTTCTGACCATGCATGGGCACATTCTCCATTCTCAGGATCTCCTGGCAAAAGACCCCTTGGGCATTATTTACCTTTCAGTAAAGGGGGAATGAGCACAGAATAAATAAATAAATAAATAAACATCACAGGTACCTGCAAGACTGGTGATTTAAACTCCTGCAATACCAGGGAAAGAGAAATTTGATAGTTTGTAGTTGGTTTTGCTTTTTAGACCAAAAATCAGAACCAACAGTTGCCTAACTATTAAAAAGAAAGTACCAAGTGGTAAGTATGGGGAGGATGAAGGGACTGCCTTTTGCAGTAGAACTTCAAAGTTGGAGCAACTTAAGTATATAATGATATATACTTGTAGTGTGGTATCTGAACAGAAGACACCTGAAGCAGGTGAGATTTTTCATCACAAACATAAAAAAATTGGGAGCTGTTACTGCAGAATTCAACACTTGCTTTATTTTATCTGATTTTGCCCCATATAATGTCCACCCAGAGGCCATGGTTGGACATCCATGATCTGTGCCAGGAAACGGACCACTTTCCCAAGTTCTTGAGATGAAAATTCTGGCTAGATGCAGACAAGGTATTGAACAGTCAACATCAGTCCCAGGAACTTCAACTGATCCTACATGTGCTGAGATGGCAAAACAGAACAGGGAGAAAAATGTAGTGGGAAGAAGAGTCTTCAAAGGGTTTTACTAATCCCACTGAATTCTCTTATCCATCTCCTCATATCCCTCCCTCAGGGTAGAGTTTAAAATTCTGGGCCAGCTACAGGTTTCTTTGAGTAAGCCAAGTCTCTAACAGGCTTGGGGAAGCATGTAATTTAGTTGGAACCCTGCAGGCAAAAGATAACCTAGAAGTGGGGGAGAAAGCAAACAAGGACATTTTAATTTTCCCCTTAGATTGCAGTCAGATTGTTTACATGTAAGGGTGAACGTGTCCAGCTGCAGAGGGGGAACAGAAATCCCAACTATGGCAAAACACGAATAAATGTTATGGTGAGTTTGGGAACTCTCAGTAAATTGGCCAAATCTGGGGTAGCCAGGGAGCTGGCAGTGGGTCCTTCCATTCACAGGCTCCCCACTGTGTCTCCCCCACACCTGGACAGGCAGAGCTCAAGGAGAGAATCTGAAAATAGAATATTTTCTTTTTTTATATATTTTTTCTCCAAAATGTATATTATTACATCTCCATAAAAAGTGCTGCCAGAAGGAAAACATTTTGATATGCTCTAGAAGCCCAGATGTTCAGAGAGGCTGTTTTAATGGAGTCCAGAGTCAGTAAGCAGCCACGTTATAGAGTCAGGATCTTTAAAGGTTCCTTTGGGTGGCTCTTACAGGACAGAACTAAGCATAAAATCATAGAATGGACCTTAAAGTCCATCCAGTGTCACCCCTGCCATGGTCAGGGACACCTCCCACCAGCCCAGGGTGCTCCAAGCCCCATCCAACCTTCAGCACTGCCAGGCATGGGGCAGCCACAGCTTCTCTGGGAAACCTGGGCCAGGGGCTCAGCACCCTCAAAGTAAAGAATTCCTTCCTAATGCCCAACCTCAGTCTCCCCTCTTCCAGTCTGAAAGCATTTCCCCATGTCCTCTCCCCCCACACCTCTGTCAAGAGCCCTACCCCAAAAGCAGAAAGCCTCAGTCTGCCTAAATCAAGGGGTCACTGTGCTTTGGGGGGGACAGGATGGGACATTCTGTTCTGGAAGTTGGTGTTAATGTGCAGTTAACTTCCCATTCTCACTCCCCATCTGCCCTTCAGCTCAGCCAAGAAGCGAAGGCTCCAAGAAGGAGCAGAGTCCAATCCACATGGCTCAGTCACTCCTCTCCTCCTGGAGTGATCTGCTTGGCAGCCCTGCCTCATCTCCCCAGCCATCTGCTGCACCTCTGACTCAGAGGGAAACGCATTCTCCTGGGTAAATGAAGCTCTTGATGGCTGGCTGGTCACTTTAGATGTTTCCTGCCTGAAACACAGCAGCTCTTTGGGCTTTCTCTCCATGTTAGTTGGAGGAAGAGTTAATAGGAAGAGAGAAATTTCAGTTGGGTAAGAACTTTCATCATAAAAGTGTCTAAAAATAAGAGGGAAACTCACCCACCATTGTGCTCTGAAGAACTGATGACAGCATCCACAGCTGCTCTGGCCATGGAGCAACATGAAAATCTCTTTAATGAAAGGCAAACAGACCACTGCAAGCCAAATGCTCCCAAGCTACAGGCAGTGAAGTCTCCAGGTGGAACATAATGTGATTATTTGGGTATCAGTGAGGCACAATTTGGCCCCTCTGTCCAACACTTATTTCAAGCTGTAACTAGGTGAGGGTCAGGAGCTGTAGGGAGCTTGTGGCTTTGGGGAAATCAGCTGAGAGCTTACCTCATCCCTTCACATATGCTCACCCTAACCAGTGCAACCCAAGATATCCCATACCCCTTACCAAATGTACATTCAAACCCAAGAGCAAATCTGGGGATGCTCCATTAGTTCTCTGTGCCACTTAGCCACAAGTGCCCAACTCTCACAGGATCTTTCAGGATGGAAAAGACCCTTGGGTAAGAGTCCAACCACCATCCCTACTCTACAAAGTTCTCTCCTAAACCATATGCCCCAACACCACATCTAAATGACTCAAACACATCCAGGGCTGGTGCCTCTCCCTTTTCATAAACTATTATGCAACTGAACCACTGTAAAATCCACATGTTTGTGCCAAGCAGAAATTCTTTCCCAAACAAACATTGTCCAGGACATCTCTGTTGTCCTCCACATCCCAAAACACTACTTGGTTAGCAGTTAAAGAGACAGTGCCTCCAGGAAACTGGAAAACTGCTGAGGGGCAGCTTAAGCATTATGACAGCTACAACCTGGAAGATCCCTCTGGTGGGGAAACACTCCCCAACACCCTGCTACAACATCTGCTCATCAGTGGGATAAGTCTTTACACCAGAACTCAACCTGATGAAAATATATGGCTCTCCTCATGGCAGAGCACAAGCCTCAGAGGATTTCCCTGCCATGATAAATGGCAGAATGTCTCTGCTGGTGTTTTATTGAGCAGTAATATATCACAGAGAACATCTTCCTGGACAAAGGGGGAGCTCAGTTTGCAACATCCCAGCCTTCATTCAGCTCTGCAAAACGTTCCACCTTTGCCAGAGAGTATTTAAAGTACAAGAATCAACACACATCTGTGCTGCTTTAATCTGAAATTCCAGGCTTCGCTTCCCCTACAACTTCATATCCTTCCCTGCCCACACCTCCCTATGTAAATAAACTATAAGTTTGGAGCCAAATCCTCTCAGCAAACTTGCTTTTCCTTGCAATGTTCACCCTGGCTTAGGAAACACACATAGGTTCCTTGTGCAATCTCAGAAGGCACCTGTTAGCCTTGCTTCCAAAGGAGAAATCTGTCCAACAAAGTGCAGTTTTGAGTCCTGGCCAGAAACAGGGAAGGCTCCATCTCCTTTGCATAAAATGAAACCAGATCATCCAGCTGCTCTTACCTTAAATAAAAGTGCAGCCTAAGAAAACCAGGCAAAAGCCTAACAAAACCCAGACAAAGCACCTGAAAGCTGTGGCACCCAACACAAGTAATGCCAGTGTACACAAAAGAGGATGAGCCCCTCATGTTTGTCAGAGAAATCATCTGCCAAG
Organism: Florisuga fusca; assembly: GCA_038090715.1. Taxonomy (NCBI): domain Eukaryota; kingdom Metazoa; phylum Chordata; class Aves; order Apodiformes; family Trochilidae; genus Florisuga; species Florisuga fusca. The sequence continues at coordinate 1,102,181 of JAAWXA010000039.1, forward strand.
CACCTGGCCTGAATCAGGAGGGTGTGGGAGCTCCCTGCACCCCCTGCAGAAACACACAAGGGAATTGAAAAGCTGATGGCATTTGTCATCTCCCTGCAAGCACTGCTCCCTTTTTTGTCAACTGAAGGGTAACGTGTCCTGTCCTTCACGCTCAGATGTTCAGCACTTCCACCTCTGGCCCCTCCTCAGGGCAGATGGAGTAGAACATGCAGATCATTCCTTCCCCATCCAAATTCCAGCCTGGGTCCTTGTCTTGACTGAAGCCTCAGATGTGAGCTGGGAGTCACCTCCTCCAGCCTGGCCTCTTGAGCTGCATCCAGGCACCTCTGTGGAACAGGCTGTCTGGCAGAGCACCCTTGTTTAGGGGACTGCAAAAACAGAACTGCTCTATCTGGCACTGCATGCCTCTTGGAGGAGAACCATTGCAAGGGAAAGAATGATAAGAAAATAAATAAAATCAGCTTTCTCCTTCCAAGTCCCCCCAAAAGTTCTTCTGTAATGTCCTTTGGGGTCCAAATAGAGGTGGCTACATACACAGTGTCAGTATTTAAATATAACAAGAACATATATTGCAGATGATTAGAACATCATCTTCACTAGGCAGAAAGACAACCATTACTTCTGCCATGCAAAAGGACTGCTTGAAACTATGATCTATGAATCCTAGATGCATAGAGCTGGCTAAGAATTACTCCCAGCCTCTCAAGATAAAAGTTTCTACATGCACATTTATGAACTGATTATGCACACATACATATTATGAAAAAACCAGATATCATGGGACATTCTCAGGCTGTATACTTGTGTGTAAAAACACATTTCTCTTGGATCAGGACAGAACAGGAAATCCAACATTTTAAAGAAAGCCAAAATCAAAAATGTGTTCAGAACATGTCACGTGCCATTTTATTTCAATTAACTCTATACTCCAACTCTTCAAGGGAAACTTCCACAACTGAAGTGATTAAGAAAAAGCCTGAATGAGGTTTGAGTTTGAAAAACACCAGGGGAAGTAAATTAAAGCAACATGAAGGAGGGTTTCAGCTGTCCTTAAACAGGCTGAGTCTCTCCATGTCTCTTTTTCCTTATTCTGTCCACTTCCAAATATAAAATGCTCGTACAGTTACTTTCCCCTTATAAAAAGAGACAACATCAGGTGGCCCCAAGCCAGGTGTGAGAATACTCAAACACACAGTGTCTCGGAGAGGCAACTGTTAGAAACTCAGTGCAACATTTAGGAATAGCCTCAACAGGACCCTTGTAGTAACAAGAGTTTGAACATATTCAAGAAACACAGACAAGTTTTGGCAAATAGTCTTGACAAAGGCAACAACAAAAAACCCCTCTGTGTTTGTTTGTGATTTCCCCAATGGGAAATAAAAGCAGAGAACTTTTTCTAGGCTATTCCTTCTAGAGAGCTCCATCAGGCTGCCAGAAGAACAAAGAGGATTGCTTGATTCCTTGCACAGTGAACTGCAGACACTAGGAGGGGGAATGACTGAGCAAGTGTTTCCACATGAAGTTGCAAATGCTCCCAAAGCATTTCTGTGCCCACTTCTTCCTCCCAGCCAGAGGTGGTGAATTAGGAGCCATTCCACGAGCTTTTCCTTTGCGCCCACTCCCGGCCACCAAGTTAATCATTCAGTCATCACTCAGAAAATACCTGATTTGCAGCTAGGAGGCAAAACTGGTTTCAAAGTAATGGCTCTCAACAGACTTCCCTTTCAAAGCATTGAAAGGTTCTCCCTGCCATCAGTTTATAAGCCAGGATATGACCAAGCTTGTGAACACTTTGGAGGCTTCCACTGAAACACAAGGACATCTGCAATTCACATCTTAGGAGCAAAGGTGGTCAAGTACCTGAAATGCTGAGTTGACCAAAACCATGTAAAATATATCACTGACAAAAAAAATCCCTTCAAAATTATGGTTAGGACATCAGATTACTGCTAGTGTCAAGGTAAAACCATAACATACCATGTGAGAGAATACACTCAGTGCCTAAGTTTGCTGCTGACTAACATAAAAAGCCTACCCAAAAGTAAAAATAAAACCTCAGGTGATGTGGCAAAGTGGATTTGCAGCCAAGCAAAAGCCTTGCACTCAGGAGTTTAGTCCAGCAAGAGATTAATAAATGGCTCAGGACAAACAGCTCCTCCTCACACAGCATACCTCAAGGCAGCATCAAGATTTGCATTTTCTGCTGCAGATTCTGACAAAGCCTTTCCCATTAAGCCCTACTATGGCATCTGCAAACAGAAAAATCTCCAGCCCAAAGCTAAATTCTGAACCTCAAGTTTCCATTGTTTGTGCAGAAGCAGTGCATCATTACCCCAGTGGCTTTTTTATGGTTACTTACATTGGAAGCAGGCCCCTGCTTTAATGCATCACATCTGAATCAAATGATCTGCTGTTAAAATGATGACAGAAGCATGAATATCCCCACCAGAGCTTAGAGAGTGAAAGTCAAACTAAACAAGGCCCAGCAGTTCAGGCCAAGGTGTACTGAGGACACCCATTCTCAACAGGCTCTTGTTTTCCTTGGCAAAGCTCTCACACACCAGAAGGCCACAGCCAGAGTCAAGTCCTTGGCCTCCACCTCACAGCTCTGATTTAAAGTATTTTAGGAAGGTCTGTGATTAAATATTTGTCCGGGTCACCATAACTCAGGTGTAATTACTGCTAACAGTTTAAAACAGTATGCAATGCTGAAAACTGTCTCCAGATGCCTTCCCCTCCACATCCCCCCAACTGCTTTTCCATCAGCTTCTTCTGAAAATCAACAACGTGGAAAGAAAAACCACCTAAGTCTAGGGCAAGCTTCTTGCAATGCTAACACAGTTTCAGTTCCTCTCTGCAATCACAGACCCTTCTTTCCTGCTCCTGGCTCAAACCTGTACAGAAACATGGAGTATGTAACAGAGTCTGCATTGTCCTTTGTATTGACAGCACCAGTCTGCCCTGGGAAGTCTCATAAATGAGTTTTAGCTCCTGCCAATCTCTCTAGTCACTCCTGACCATACAATATGCCTCCTGTCCTCCAGAGTTTATTACTCTCCTCGAGTCACTGATTTCCACAGTCCAGATCTTAAGCAACCACAATTCATCAACATGAGGCAGGGTGTCTGCAACCTCTGGCAGGTGGCTGGGGCAGAAGCACCTTCAGCCAGGGAAATCAAGTCCAGCAGATCCTGTCTGTCAGACACTGAAACAGCAGCATCAGGCTGGCACCTTCCTTGTGAACAGAGGCTCTGGAGAGGAAGTCAAAGTAATTAACACTGGCACAAAAACCCCAAATGCTTAAAAGATATCTTTTTAAAGAGAGATTTTTTAGCATCAGTCTCTTGACACTGCAGGAGGAAATATTAGAGGATACTAAAAGACAACTGGTGTCTTTAAGAACAGAAGAACCTCACAGGCAATGCAAAATATGGTTTTGTTCACTGTATTCTGACTTTTAAGAGAGAGACATAACAAAAGAGGCCTCCTTGTATTTTCATAGTTGTATTGGAATCTTCCAGTAAGAAAGCAGATAAATCTTACAGATAAAAATATCTGTCTGGGTAACACACATGGAAGTAGAAAAATTCAGCAATACCAAAAGAAAAAACAAGACTTAGAATCAATCCTAAACTCCTACTGAATGTTTTAGATTTTTAATTGAAATCTATATTGCCATGAAACAAAGTTCAAGAGGCTTCCTGGTAATTACACACTTAGGTATTAACTGTTTCTCTAGGCTGCATACCCAGCAGAATAGATGTTTATACAACACCTCACAAAATCAACTTTTTGTTCCTGACTGAGGTTACTGGGTATATGAACATGCCATGGGTCTGCAAGGTGGGCTCGGGCATACCTGTCTGGTAAGGCTCCCTCCAAGGTTCATGGTACCAGAACCAGTTTTATTAGTCTGCAGCCACAGCATCACTGTGGAGGTCAGCTTGTAATGAGCAGTACGACCACTGGATTTCTCCTAGAAGCAGGAAGATAATAAAAAGAATAGAGACAAAAGGTTAAAATCCCTCTAAAATAAATGATGGCTGGCTCTGAAGACCCCACGAGCCACACACAGGACATGGTAACTCCAGTCACTTTCTTAAAACAACTCTAAGCATGCACATTCCCCTAATTTTCTAAAACAAATCTAGTTAAAGCAATTTAACCTCCTATTACCTTGGTTTTATTACCTAATTAGTGATATTTATCTGTAGACCTTTTTTATGTTAAAAAAAAATTAATAACCTCAGGATCACATGCACAGTGAGTAACATACTTTCAATTCTTCTGGGATTCTTTTTGATTACAGCTCTGACTTATCTCTATCCAAACTGCTTCAGGGAATTTTCAAAAATTAACAGGGGAATGAAGTTTACAGCCCCTAACACAATATTGCATTGTTCAGAGGAACACCTGTGCTCGTTAATTGTCTGGAATTAACTGGGTTTTGTTTTCACTTAAGAATACCAGCTGCCCCAGAGGCTGTACCTGAACCTCCACCACGTGGATGGAATCCCAGCATCCCTTAATCTTCTTTGATCCATCTCCAGCTTTCTTAATGAGGATCACCCCAGCAAAGCCATGATCCAGATCCCAGAGGTAGACAGAGGAGACTCCACCTTCAAAATACCTGCAGGACGTAATCCAAGAGGCATGTTAAAAGTAATCAAGATCCAAGCTAGAGTTAGCTATCAATGCTAATCTTATATAAGCATAATTATTTTTTTTTCTTAAGACAGCAGTTATATACCTAGAAAAACATAGGGTTTAATAATTTTATAATACAGAAACTTTAAATGCAAAAAACCTGTACATTTCTCCAAAGGGGAATAAAAGTCTAGTGAGAAACAGAGCTAGCTAGATTTCTACAGTACTTGAGCAAACAGTTCCTCTGATTCCAATTAACTGGAACAGCTGGCAAAAGTGCAGCTACAAAGCAGGCTGAGAGTAAGGCTTTATTTTACAGTTTGGGGTTTTTTCCTCTTCTCTTGCTATTGGGGAAGTCTGGAAGTTCTTTACCAAGTCCACTAATTAAGACAAAAGGGAGCAAGTAAGTAGCTTCATGCTGCTGTCTCAAGATTTTATGTGAAGCTCCCTTACTGATTCATTACCAATAGACTTGAACTGAGCCAGGGTTCTTAGAAATGAAGGGTACTGTTGAGGTTTATGTATTATTCCAGCTGCAGACACAGTATACCACAGGAAGTAAGGGAGATTACCTGAATCTCAGGTTTCTGGTAGCAGAAAGCACCATCTTAGTAAACTAAAGCAGCAATGACACCTGCAGACCCTCACTCCCTCTTTGTAACACTAATGCCAGGCTCCTGAGGTGCCAGTGAAAGCAACACTTCACAACGAGGTAAGCAACCCCACACTGGAGGACAAAAGATGCATGGGAAGCAGGTTTTTTTTGTCTCCTAGAGAACAAACTCTAACCCACAGCCTTTTCCCAACTCCTTCCATTCTCAAGCTGTCAAACAGCCATAAGAAGTATCACAGAAGAGGGAACATTCTTTCCTGGTGCACAACTCTCAGGTCCTGGTGATGGATTTGTGCCATGGAGAAGCACCATCCCCTGTGAAGAGCTCAGGAAAGGAGGAAAGGTCACTTCAGCTAAGCCAGAAGATTAGTGAGAAGACATTTTAGTAGTCAGACATTTCTGTTCTCTTCTGCTCTCTTCTGTTCCTCTTCTGCTCTCTTAATATACTGCTATCTGCAAGCAGTCAAAACCTGAGAATTCATTGTCTGGAGGAGAGAGACTCAAGGAGCTGCTGTGACTACCATTCCCAGTAGCTAGGCTGGGACTGGGAGACAGTGTCAGGGAAATGAAACTGTTCCACCTTCCTGCCTCTTACTGCCATGAGTTAGATGATCACAGAGACCTGCAAGTAACTGCATGTTTCTCTTCAAGAAGAGAAAATAAAGGAAAGTATCACTCATTGCCAGCATGAAAACCCCTCCCACCTTCATGCTCCCCTCCTTTCTAAAAATGAACCTGCCAGTTGTTACTGGCACTTAAGATATGATTTACTGTGTATGTTGGACTTAATATATTAACTTGCAGTATTATAGATTCAACAACACTAACCCCTCCTTTTCTGCAAGTCAGTAGAAAAGATACTGAGAAGTTAATGTAGATAACATAGCAACATTTCCTCTGCACTTCAGGATCAGACCAGTATGTTGTTTCAGAAAGGCAGAGGCCCCAAAAGAACCTGAAATTCTTTTTAATTGCATGCATTTGTGTCTGTATCAAAACCAATCCTGACCCTAGGAGAGGCATAAAACTTCATATCAATGCATTTTCTTTTTAATGGGTGACTACTCCTCCTCCTCACCAAGCTCAGTCTATGCATTTAAATAACCAGCACACACAGCACTGTCCTCCTATGACATTTGCCAAGCCACTGATAATATGCCATTACAAAAAGAAAACCTTTGCTCCACAGGCACACCCAAGCCAGACTTCCAGCAGGCAATTTAAACCTAAAAAACCAACAAACACCCTTTTTATGTCCCCCAGGGGGAATTCACAAATGGATTTGGGTTTAATGCAGTTAATGGGAATTTCAGTCCTGCGGCCAACTTCAGTTCCAGTCCAAGTGACCCTTCCTTTGACAAGAGGGCAGTGTGAATCAAAGGCCAGAGAGCAGAAGCTGCTGTCCCTTCCCAGAGAAACTTTGTTTAAAAAAAAAAAAATCATACATAAGAGAATTCACTCAAAAAAACTGGCAGCCAGTGAGAATATTACAGTGTGTACAGAGAGTTTCCCCATTACCCATTTTATAAGCTTGCTACAAGCATGAAACATTAATTAAGAGAGGGACCAAAACAAGGGGTTTGGAAATTTATTCTTACCTACTGTACTTTGATCCTAATGACATGGAACAGGAAAAAATAATTTTTATGTGGTTCACCTTTATGAGATTTTACATAAAGGCTTTTGTGGGTATTTTAAGAATGTGCTAAAATGTTGTCTGAAACCACATAAAACCATCTGAAGAACCACCCCGCCAGAACTAACAGAGCACACATGGAAACGCTTTAACTTGCCTTTGTATATTTAATGAATCAAATATAGTATTAATATTGTTTTAAATACCAACATGCTATTTCAATAAAGTTGCTCTGCCATAGCCAGATCCAGTATCTTGAGACTTCAACAACAATGCCAGTGACTGAGCTGCTATGAATCCAGGGCACACTGGGATACAGATTAACCACAGCCTCCTCAGTGCTTCAGCAATATATGACTTAAAAATTCACTCCTCCTTCATGGGGAGAAAATATACCTCATTGATCACTACATTAGTTTTCACCTTCCCTCACACAGCAACTGAAATGTACTGAAGTGGGACTTCTGAAGAGTACCTACAAGCCTGGAAAGTCACGTTTGAAGAGGGGCACACTCCCTGAAACCTGTTTTCTTCAAGAAAAATGTAAAGAAGTGCTACGGGTTAATTGGCTGCTACATAGTAGAAAACTGGATGACAGACATATTGGTAGGAATTTAAATCTATATTCATCAACTTGGATTTGCTGCAAGGCTGGAATAACTCCAAGAAACCCCTTCACCACAGATTAAAAAGCAGCACTTACTAAAATCCAGGCAGGAGAGGTAATCAGCTTGGAAAAGGTTCCTGGAAAGCATGAGCTGGTATCTTCTCTGTTCAAGAAATGGGTGGGTAAACCAGAGGACAGGCTCAAAGTTACAGTCAGCAGTAGCAGTGAAACATTTTTAAAGCACTACATAGCTCCTGAGTAGCTCCTGGCTGAGTATAATTTTCTTTGTCACCTGTTCTTGCTACCCCTGCTTTTGGCAGATCATTGTCTCACACCACAGTGGTCATAAAAGGCAACCTGTCTTCAGAACCTTGAGTCCTCTCCCAAAGAGAGGAGAGGACCTTGTCCAAGCCATACCTCTGTCCTCTCCAAGGTCAGCCAGTGTTCTTCCATACCTGGTAACATCACTTCTCATAAAGTTGCCCAGGAAAATGACAAAAAGCATAAGGCTCAACATAACCATTCATCCTTTCTACAAAATTCAGAATAGCATTTCATTCAGGATCAATTCTCATTTTACTCTCCTGATCAAACATTGCAGCTTTATGTCCATTACTCATCAACCACAGGACTCCTGGAAAAAGCTGTTTTCTACAAAAAAAAAATGTCACACTTAAGACTGACCTACTTTACAAATGCAAGAATAGAGGAAAATATTTAAGCTAAAAGTGATTCAAAGCTTTATGAAGTGTTTGAAATTTAAGCGGGTGGAGACACAGGATGGAAACTTGTTTAAGGAACTCGAGCTGTACCCATGAAATGGAAAGACTGTGGCCAGAACAAAGGCTGAACTTCAAGAGGAAGAGGATATGGGAGGAAATCCCCCAGCTTCCAGCACAGACCCCAAGAGAGGAGGGCAGATTAACCACTTTGTTTTATCACTAAAGGAATGGTGAGAAAAGGCACCGTAGCTTTCCTGGTAGCATTCTGCTCCTCACAAGCCTTGGAAATGAATGCTGGACCCTATGCTAAGAAAAGGAGTTTCCACCACACAGCAAGAAAAACAAGTATGACTTCCAGCTACATTTCAGAACCAAATCACTCATCCATAAAAACACTCCAGAATTTTCCAGTCAGAGACAGAGACAAAAACCCACCCCATGTCTCTGGCTTATGGCTCTCACAGCACTCAGACACAAAACCCTGACACCAAAGCACCAGTACCAGGTACCTCAGACTGGGGACAGAAACCTTCAAAAAAAGAGTTGCACAGTGTTTCAAATAGGCTCATTCAAAGCAGCAAAATATAATTTCTTTCCCCTAAAGGTTCCATAGCTATTTCTTCAGCTATATAAGTTCAGCATAAGAAAGGAAACATCTCCATCTGTTTAGATCAACAGACTTCCAAGAAACCTGTCCTTTAGAAAAACCCACCCCAAAGGAAAACATTGAGCATTCAGCTACAAGTGTTTTTACAAGAGTGACAATGACTAAAATGGCAAGTGAGAAGCTGTGTCTAACAGCAACGGGAAAACATTACCTAAAGACTAGGTGAGGAGGCAGACACTTCAGCTAGAACTCAAACAGATGACTGCAGTGCAAGTGACTTGGCACAATCTTCACCAAGTCCTTCTCCGATGCCTGCACCCTGTCATTTCTAACCAGCACATAAATAGCAAGAGAAATATGAAGGAAGCAGCAATTTTCAGTAATCCACCCTCCAAACACAAAACACTGCTAGGATGTTCATGCAAACCCCCTGCAATCTTAGAGCTCAAGTGAGGGGGGGGAACAACCAACAACCCACAAAATCTTCAGGACAACATCAAGAGTTAAGAGTTGTCACTAAATAATTTTGTTGCCTGTGTTCTCCCTCCAGCTTTCTAGTAATGAGGCTCATGAGCCTCTTCCTTAATAAAAGGAACAGGTTGGTCAGGAACTAACCAGGATATAACACTTCTCCCACTGGCCTAAGTAGAGGTGATTTATAATTCCCCTCTCCCACCTTCTGTGGTCCTAGGAGGACAACTCCATAACACTTACAGAATGTTACCTAAATACTTAAAATGAAGGTGGTAAAATATTGTGTATACAGACCAGCTGTTTTTCACCAGTTTATGAACACAGCCCAAAGCATGCTGGTGGACTTCGCACAGGTATTTTACAGACATTCTTTCCAGCATACACAGGTGCAAAAATCCCTGGAGCAAACATACCAATCGAGCTAGGTATGTGTAACTTCAGTGCCAGTTGTACTTAAAAGCACACATCTGGAGCATGGTGGGGTGACTCAAACTGTGAAGCAGAGTTGTGAAGTGCAACAACTTTGTGAGAAAGGAAAACGGCATCCAAACAGTGGGATCCTGAAGGCTAAAAATCTCCCAGAACCTCCCATTTTGTGCTTGCTAGTACCTTTCATTATTAAAAAAAACAAAACAAAAAACCAAAAAACACAAAAAGCAATGAAAAAAACCCCCACACCCCACAATAAAAACAAACCCACAGCCATATTGCTCACATTTTCCTTACCATCCAATTGCTCTTGGCAGATGGGAACCAATGACCAAACCCCTCTTGAGAGGTCACCTGGAAACATTTCATTAGCCACCTCATAAGCAAGACAATGCATCACTTTGTAACACTTTAAAGCCTCACCTGTTCATTAACCACCAGGAAGCATCCAGTGCTTAGAAACCTTACAAATCTTACACCCCTACCCATCCCTTGGACCAGAGACAGCCCAATGCTTCATCCACCCACAGTCTGACACATTTTAGACTCTGCCAGCTATAATTCAAATATGGGTAGGAGGGGAAAAGACAGCAGAAGTCTTCCATGGTGTGTATTCATCTTGCCAAAGACTACAGATTTTGTGTGTGATTTACTTCTTTCTTCAACTAGGCATATATCAGATAGGCTACAGGATAGTTATTTTTTGTGAAGTTACTCTGTCTTCAGTTTTCCATCATTAAAACACCATGTATTTGTGAGAGCACAAGGTACATATCTTTAAGAGCAAGCACAGCTATGAGTTGTTCATCAATAAAAAAAACCTGTATCAGAATAAAGTGACATGTTAAAATTTAGCCTTGGTCAAGTTTTGAAAACGTGATTTTGTCCTAGGGATTTAAAACCTTCAGAGATAGTGCTGCATCATCAGTGCTGACCTCCTAATACAAGCTTTTCCTCTCCAGTGTTCAGATTTTATGTAATCACAGAGAACCGTGGGAACCCAGGGGAACAACTCCTTGTCTGCTGAATATCTCAGATTCAGAAGATAAGAATGCAGTCTGCCCAGAGCTGATCCAAAATAAAGCACCCAAAGAAAAAAGAATCGGATGAAAAGCAACTGATTTAGTTTGCACAGCACAACTGTATGCTTAATTTCTTCCTTGCTTCTCCTAAAGTTTGCTCTAATCTGTGTAATATATATAAACAACTTCAGTATTGATTCTGTTTTGAGTTCTGAGCTGCCTGTGGGCAAGTTAAAGAAGGGACCCCAACACTGCTCTGTTTACTCTTACAGCTAAACAATTTCCTTGGGTAAACATCATGGTTTTAATTTGAAAAGCACATGAACATTAAAGCAGTGAGCATTTTGGCAGTTTAGGTCTGTCTTGGGAGACTTCATCTTGTACTTATCAGTCTAACCCGGAGGCAAGAATCTCACAGATGACATAATCCTGATGTCACACCCTATTGTGCAAAACCCTAGCCAGCAGTGAGATGGAAAGTCAGGTTTCCTTAGTGCTGGGATGCATAACAAATGCATCTGGATTTAATCTGCAAAGCTCTTGCTGTGAAAACCACAGTAACTATCATGCCCAAGAGAAAGCCATCACAAAGGGCTAGTAACCATTAATGAGGAACAGTGAGCTAATGGCAATAAAGTCACTTCAAAGGTTCCCAGACTTTTTTTTTTTTTTTAAGGTTAGGCAAACTAGGTTTACATCTAAACACAGACAGAATGCTTATATAAAGAGCTCACAGCTGCCTAAACCACTTTGTGAGTTGAAAGTTGGACTGCAGGCAGAGAAGCTCAGCAACTGCTCCCCCCCTGCACACCTACAGGCATGAGCACTGCCAGGCTGGGGAAAACCAAAAACACTAATAAACACTGCTTGTATCAGCTGCCCTCCTTTTATTTACTTAGAGGAATCAACGCCGTTCCAAGCAGAAAATCCATCAAATTCAGTCAAAGAGATAAATACAGCACTTTGCTATAAAGCTTACAGAGTATTTTGAAAATTGGAGAGGAAAACTCTCCTAAGAGGACCTCGTACACAGAGCACAGTATATTCAAAGGCAGGGAGGGAGAAATTAGATGACAACTACAGCAGCACTCTGAAAGACTCTAAGGGCAGCACTAATAGAAGTCTATTTTTTTTTTATTGAGTGGATAAAAGCTGTTAACAGAGGTGGGTCCAGTATGCAATCCATAATTCATTATGAAAAAAGGTAAAAACAGCTAGAAAAGGGGAAAGCTATCCAGCAGCTTACAGGACATTTGAACATCCTTGGTAGCAGAGACAATGACACAAGAGCCTAGTGACAAAGAGCCCCAGAGTCAAAACAAGACATCTCCAAAACTGAGAGAAGTGATGCTGTTCAATGGAATTAAACACACTGAGGGGAAAAACGTCAGCTTTGAGCACTCTAAAAATCAAAGGGTAAGCTTGTCTGGCACTGAGACTTCACTCCTGTCCTTGACCAGCAGCCCCTTCAAGCTCTCCAGTACATGCACACAAGAAGTTCCTGCAGCCTTTTCTCCTCAAGCAGGAAAGAGAACAGTGGTGGATGCTGTGCTAAGGCTGCAAAGAGCACTGCAAATGCTTGGTGGGCAGGGGAACCATCCCCAGCACTGCTAGCACAAAATGTGAGTGGCTGATTCCATTTCAGAATAGATTCCAATGCAAAATTCAATAATAAGAGGATTACACACAACGAAGACATTTTAGAGGTCAATCCTCTCCCAGACCTCCTTCCGCTCCTACCAAATTCCTTGTCCAGAGTGTTCATGTAACAGATTGAAAATGGAACAACATGAAAACACAGACAGAAGCAGAAGTTCAAAAGGTTTCATGGCTTACTCTGCTGAGAGAATTGAAAACCTTAATCAACAAAAATAATTTCAGGAGGAGAAAGATGAAAAGAAACACAATTTTTTTAAAAAGCTGTTAAAACTCAGAAGTACCAGGAAATCTAAGTCAACCCAAGAAACAAAGAGGTAAAGAAAAGGGATAGCTTTCTGAATGTATGTCAGCTTACTAAACCAGTCCAAAGTTGCCAAATCTCATCCTGTTTGTAGAGATATTCAGATGAGCAGCATCCTTCCCCAGGGAGGTCTATTTAATCACTTCAGAAACTGTTTCTTCCAGACGACAAAGGGTGATTAGATTACTTAATTAAAGGACTGATTATCTCCAACCCAAAGCACCAGAGCACAGAATCTAAAATAGATAGATTTATCCAGATGCCCTGGTCCTCATTATGCTTTGATTTCAATCAATTGCACACACACGTCAAGCAAAGGGCAATAAATTACAACCATGTGTTTGGAGAAATTATCTTCACAATATTGGAAGTGGAGAGAAGGCTCTAACTGAATGGTGCAAGATATTAGAGTTCCATCTGGGAATAATAACCCTCTGAACACAAACATACCAGGGCATTAGCTTCAGGCAGTGTCTGAGTTGAACCTGGCAGCAGGAGATCAAAATTAAACAGTTGTTTTTGGGGCAAGTGACATGCATTTTGGTAAAACAGATAACCAAGAAATCTGCTGCTTGTTTAACATACACAGAGAGGGAATGAAAACCTACTATGATTGCTCTAAAATCCGAAGAGACATGAGCACACCTCCAGAAATAAAAGGTGGGCAACCCTAGAGATACTTAGAGGTAGCTTGCATTGAAACAGACACCTAGAGGGAACAACTCCACACTGGTTAGGAGGCACTGAAGATTCAGCAAAATTTTTCTTCAAACTTTCACAACTTGAAACAACTCCATGAAATTCTACAAGACTTCTCTAAACTTCTTTGGAGTCTATTGCAGTCAGTGTGCCAGCCAAGAAGCTTTTGGGGACAGAACTCAAGTTTAAGATTAGTCACCAGCATGCAAATCTGAGTGGATTATTTCACTCAGATGGTTAACAAAGGCTGCACATGCTGTTTCCCTCAGAACACCCACATCAGCAGGTGCCAATCCCTCTTGGGAAAGGGTGAATGACTCACTAACTGTAGGTGGATACTTACCACACCTGATTAGAACACAAACCTAAAGGGGAACAGTATGTGGGCCAAATGGGACTGACCCAAGGAAAAAAATGAAACCATCTGAAGTCCTGGGAGACGCCTGAGATGAACTCTGAGGTATTATCAACTTGCTGTGCATAAAAGTAGAACGGGACATAATCCAGGAGAAACTTGGACTGTACACTGAGAGCAGAATGGGAATCACAAATCCTCTCACAGGTACTTATTTTTCTATAGTAAGGAAAAATCTTCCTCTTCCACTCCCTGCTGCAAGCACCAGTATAAACTGTATCTTAAAGGTGGGCAGTGAAGTGAGCACCATGCAGAGCACCATCTCAGTGCTGACAAGGTATGAAGACCCATCTTTCTGAGACTGGCAGTCCATACTAGCTAGACGACTCCAAGCACAAGATCCAGCAGTTTAGCCCAGCAAGGCTGGAAACAAAGCCACAAACTGCTTTGAAAAACCTACCAGAAACCCTCACTATAGGAATAAAATGTCTAACAGCCCAGGAAATCCAAGCACACTGGAGCCTGGTGTTCTCTGTGAGTGACTGCTTACACAAGACTATTTTTGTATTAACTGTTACTCCTCTACCATAAAACACAGCATGGCTGTGGTACCAGGTGTAGGTTCAAAAACATTCTCTACCCTGCAGAGAAGGGGACAGAACAGCCTCTTCAGGGACTCTGTGTGTCAGATCAGAGGCTTCTCTCAACATCATTCCCACCCTCTCTATCTCCAGGGAAAGCTGAAAGCAACAGCCACTGTCTTTCACTTGCATTTTTAAAGGATGACTTTGTAATGTGGAGTAGCAATTAGATTTCTGTCACCTATGAATAGTCTATTTGGACAGACAACCCCATCAGAGAAAACAGAGATAATGGAAGCCTCTGCAGGTTAATTATAGCAACTTTTTTCTACACTTGCCTAAAAAATGAACAGCATTACTGGAAGGGGCCCTGGAATAAATCTTCCCGTGTAACGGAAGCCGTAATTTCCACAAAAGATACAGTACTGAAAGACTGCCAGCATGCTACTTAATTTTGATTAATACACCACCTCTTTCAAACAAACATGAAATATTTCACAATGCTGGAAAACCTCTGTTTTCCCTGGCTCTAGAAATGACCCTGATAACTTTGTCCTGGAACCGATGCACTGAGTGCTCCAGGCACCTCTAATCAACACTACAGGGCCCAGACTTACTTCTAGGTATGCAATATTAGTTTACAGCTTTAGCAGACCATGGAAATCACACCACTGCAATTGCCATCTTGTTCCTGCTACAACCTTCCCCACGCTTCAGACTCCCACATGGCTTCAGCAGCTGCTGTGCTGGTAACTGTTCCAGTCATTCCCAACCTAATACATTGGCAACACCAGCAAGCACAGCAGTGGGAAAAGCTGGCACTTGTTACACTCCTCCCCCCCTCATTTTCTTAGCCCATCCAATCTCCAAGTAAAAATTAAGTTTCCCCTGTCAAAATACCAAATCCAATTGTCTTGTTAAAGAAATTGTAGAGTCCAGCTACTAGAACAAAAGTATGTTTTTATCCAAATCTCTTGTACGTACAAAAAATTTCCCATTTCAAGCACGAGGAACTCTTCAAATGATTTTTTTCCTCTAACTTTGTAAATTCTTTCCAAAAAATGCCACCATTTTTACAGCCCTCAGCCAAATGTAAGTCACTCTTCTCTTTTTTGTATTCTGACACATTTTTCAGATGGTAACATGCATCAGAGCATCTTGTGCTGACAGATGCAGTTATCTATTCTGACTACACTGCGAGTCATAATGCCTGTCATTTCTGGCTGATGACATGAGAATGAAGGCTTTGTGAGAAATCCCTCCTGTATCCCCTCTAACAATGTATTGCCTATAACACTGGGGCTGACAAACTGAAAGATGAAATTTGATACAATCTCACCATTTACTTCCATACAATATATTCAGGCCACTTTTGTACCATGTGCTGGACAGGACCCAGCAGATTCACCCCCTCCCACGCTTTCTTTCCTGCAAATAAAACCTGTTTAAAGGAGCTATTGTCCCCAGCTGTGACTTCATGGTCATCTGATCAGAGAGGGATTTAAAAGGACAAGCTTGGTGCCCCAAACCTACTCATTTTCATCTTGGTGTATATAAAAAACCCAACCTTATTGCTTCTGGTCTGTTCTGCACCTGGGGAGCAATTGCAGACCTCGTGTTACTGCATATGCAAAATTCCTTTCTTCCAGTAAGTTCAGATACCAATATAAACTCTTACTGACAAGAGAAGTTGGATACCTGTGCAAATAATGCACGAGGACATAAAAACTGCATACCTGTAGCAATTGTGTAAAGATTACATGTTTGGACAAGTTACACTTACATCATCTTAAAATGAATAAAAAAATCTAGCAAGAAAAGTGACTTTTTAGCAGCTTTGTTTAGCATTATACAGTGACACATGATCAACCAAAGCAAAGCATGTGCTTTATCTCCATTTTTGGGCAACATGAAGAAGCAAATAGTCTTGTTCACCTTTTTCATGGCCATCAGGCATCTCCAATAAGAAAGCATCTGGTTGCAAGACAAAGCTCTAAGTCCACTTTGCTCTGTGACACACACTTACTTTTTAGATTTAGCATTACTATTTCCATCCCATCACTGCTTATAAGACCACAATCTATAAAGAAGACAGCTAAACCTGATCACACCTTGAGAGCTTGGACATCACAATTCAAGACCAGTGTAGTCCCACCTTGAAAACTGTTCAACTGACAAGTCACACAGACAGTTTCCTACTGCTGCTTTAAAAAAACACTGCCTAATCTGCATTTACCTTACATGTGCTGCATTAATTGCTTTGCTTTACATCTCCTTAACAAGGCAGAGCCTACAATAAGCACCACAGAAGGGCCCTTGCAGCAGCAGTACATCAATCTCCACGTAACTGCTGCATTTCAGCATACTAGAGCCTGTCATTTTGCTGGAAGATATGAAAGTTGCTGCTATATATATTTTTTTTGAGAGAGTAGTCTTGAGGGAATGGAAAAAGCAGATGGTTTAAGACTGAACTTAGTCAAGATCAAAGAGAACACAGGTCATTTCAGGATAAAGACACCATCTATCTGTTAAAGGGGGGAGGGAGGCTGGAAAGCACCTCTAAATCTGCCTTTAGCTTCAGCTGACAAATTTGTTCATCTTTTTGTGCTGTGAAATCACAGTGGATGGACTTCCCAACAGCAGGGCAACAACTTCTTCCTCTACCACACATGGTATGACACACCAAGGCAGCTAGTGAGCACATTTTAGACTCATGGTGTGTACTGCCTGCCTGCTGAAGGAAACAAAGAGAGTGGAGGGCTCTGTAGGGTAGAACTGACATACAAGTCTCTGTACTGGTCAAAGGCATTGTTGGCTTCCACTTCCAGCTTGCGCAGGCGAGCAGATGGCATGGCACCGTCTTCCAGGGGAGGATCATATTTGTTACTCCATGGTGATCTGCCAAAGAGACAAGGAAAACAGTTAAGACAAACCCTGAGAGGTTTGGGATTGGTGGGGCTGACCACAGATGCTGAATTTCCAAAAAAACCAAGAGGTCCTGAGAGCCACCCATCTGTAAGAACTTCACCCTCAGCAGCCATTTCAAACACTGACAAAAAGGGACACAGACTCCTCAAAGGTTACAACATGCCTACAGAACATACCCCATCTTCAGGTTGCTGCTAGAGACATGCTTGGGTTTCCTTCTTAAACATTGAAAATTGAGGCCCCAGCTGCTGCACATTAGATACTGAAAAATAATATTTTCATGCAGGTAACAAATAAGATTGTGCAGCTTTACTTGGGATCTGATCAGTATTGAAGCCAAACGCTGCTGTCTGCCATTAAGGTCCAAATTCTCCTCCACAATTTTGCTTTGAAATAAACTCCACTTTTAGCTTAACATTAGGAAAACATCTGAATGGTCTGAAGGATTTAATGGGGGCTTGTAAAGCTGCATGTTTTTCTATGATTTCTGCAGGTGTGAAAGATTTTTGTGTTCTTAATGAAAGATCTGGTATTAAAAGATTAATAGAACCCCTTGCCCATCTGCTTCAGATTTTTATAATTCCTACTCTGTAAACCTGCATTCTCCTCATTTCCCCTGTGAATAGCCAGCCTACATATATCACTGCTAGTTTAAGGAAAGGTACCTCAGCCCTTTACCTACTCACTTCTTTAAATGCTCCAGCCTACTAACACCAGGTCTTAATGCAGTCCATACGTAAGGGCTTTTTCCTCAGTAGCCATTTGTTATTCATTTCTCAGGAAGGCAGCTAGCTTTGACATCTGTTTAGTGCAAAGCACAAAGACCAGGCTCTGCTTCACTCCAGCTTTGAGCTTTCACAACACTTCACTCCTTCTCTACCACATCTGACTCAAAAGGTGAGACACCAGGAAAAGCTAAATCATTATGTCCCATCCACCTGGAACAATGTTTTTCAGGTGGTTGCTCTCATTTTAAAATAAATAAAACCAAAAACCAAAGGACACCAAGGAAATTCAGGCAGAGAGAACACTGACCTTGCTGTCATGCAGCCTGCAAAAGCAAAGTCAGGGTTTGTCTGATAGGCAGTGCACAAGTGTATTGCTACCTAAGCAGCATTTTTCATTAGGATGCACTTACTTTTTCTTTCTCTACTAAATTATAAAAGGCTGATGAAAAAAAAAAAAAATTAACCTGTTTTCTGTAAACTTGGAACACTGCGTATGAGGGACTCAGTGAGCAGAGAACTCATGTAGAGGCCAGGGCAAAGATACTTTAATATTAAACTTTAGATCCCTTTTGTAGGCAAGAGAAATGGGATTTAAGGGAAGCAGAGTAACACAGAGCCTTTAGCTTAGGAGACTGTGACATTTTTAACCCATTTCATTCAGAGCCAGCAGTCTTGCCTAAAAAAATAGATCTCTTAACACAACCCTGTATTTTTTTGTCATGGAAGAGTACTCACCCCACATTTAAAAACTTAAATGGAGGCTATTTGAAGAAACACAGACTGAGAAGCACTTAGATTTTGAAAGTCATACCTCTAATTTCCCTAAAAGAGAATGTTTTCTGTTTCAGCTAACAGGTTTCAGTGTTGTTGGCACCAAATACTCCATAAGGATTCCATTTAATAGAGTGATCAAACACATTTAGAGTGGAAACGTATGGACAAAGTCAGGGACCTTGAAGTCTTTTATAAAAAAGAAAAAGAAAAATAATAAAAGCTCTGCCTTCACAATGTGGATTCGATGGTTTGATATCCTCCACAAACCTTTGCTATTACAGGAGCATTCACACAATGGCCTGCAAGAACACAGGCACAAAAAGCTGCTCCCACAAGCAGCAGTGGAGTAATATGACTAAACTGAAAGTTACCTATATAGAAGATCCAAAAGAGACTCCAAAAATCTACCTTCTGGTCTGTTTGACACAGAAAATGAAACCTGTCTTAATATGAGAAAGAAGGCAACTGTGATGGGCTAAACATTAGGATCTTCATTAAAAATTACTATCTTCTCCACAAAACTGGTGGAGTTACCACCTGAGTTGCCAAACATCGCCCAGCAACTTTTTTTCAAAGCTAATTTCCAGCCAAAATGCAAAGCCACTCAAAAAACCACCCCAATAAAACTTTGATTCCCAGTGAGAAAGTCTGAGAACCCAGACCCACCTTTCCTGTAAAGGAGCACAAGGCTCAGCTGTCTGTAGAATGCTTTGAAATCTTTGGATTAATATTATAAGAAATGCAATGAGCAACCTCTCCAAGCAGCAGCAAACTGGTGAGTAGTTCATGCAGTAACTGGGGTGCAGCATGTTGCAGGCAGGGAACAGTGTTGCTTGGGACGCCCTAATCAAGCATGTAGTTCTGAAAAATCTTGGTGCAAATATCAAAAGCTTTTAAAAGCACAGTAAACTCTTCCTAGATTTTGGCCTAATTGATTAAATTAGTGTAAAAACCACTTCCCAGTAACAACTTGAGACTTTATGAGGTATGAATAAGAGTGTCTGAACACAAGCACAGAATGGGATTAACACATGCACATGTTAGTGTCGCTTGGGTTTCAAAGGTTTCTGCTTTGTGCTCAAGGAAAGAATTTACTTCACCAAACAGGGCTGAGACCAATCAATTCCAGAAGGAAGAATCACTTCAGTCCAGAAGGCTGGAATCAAAAGCCTTAAAGAACAACATTCTTTAATGCCAGCAATTAATACATTATGCCTATTCCACACAAACAAATGAAATATCTTTCCTGAAACCCCATTACTTAATAAGTCATGAAAATTTCCAAGTGATTAAAGATACCTTAAATCCTTCTCCTTCCTTTGAACTATTTAAGTATCTTTTCAGAAAGAGACTGAGCTCATTTCATGGGCAAGCATGAAACTAACCTTAAAGAAAGGGCTGTCACATGCATTAATTAAACACAGAGGGGGTGCAGGTGTTATTAGTTACTGCAGCATGTCACCATAGTGTTTAACAAGTGCCTGTTCCAGTTTCCTGTGCCCCTGGTGATAGATGCTCACATCAACAGCCTAAAAAAGATGCAAGAGGACTGCAAGAAACAGATCACAACTTCAGTAACTCTTGAAAAACCCACAAGTGGATCTCATCCCTCCTCTTGCATCTGCCAGAGAGGATGCAGCAGCATGCACACATCTTGCAGAGGGCAGAATCTATGAAATTCTGCTCTAGATACTACTTTGACACAACTTAAAGGCACACGCAGAGCTGCTAACATAGATCTGACTAACTGGGACCACAAGTTTAAGGCACAGTGCTTTTAAGAGGCACCACTTTGCCTCTTTTAAGAGGCAACCTTCCACTACTCATTTGTAGAAGGTTGAACGAATTTTCCAAGTTAGACTACCAGCCTGAAGAATGTGAGAGAACACTTCATCCTAGAAACCTTCTGACTTCTTGGCCCACTGCAGCAGGTAGTAATAATAAAAAAAAAACCCCAAACAAAACCCAACTCATTAAGATTTTCACTCGGCCACAATCCAGATGCACTGGCAAACTTTGCATCCTTATCAGTCTCCTCTTGTTTCTAGGACAAAATGAATCTCAGCATGTTCTCCATGTAAATCATCTCCAGACAGTGTAGGCAGGTTGCTTTCCTGCAACTCAAAGCAATTGAAACCAATTAATCTAAAATCCTTATAAGCTTACTTGCTCCTGCAATGATGGCCTGAGCCAAAGAAAAAATTAATAAAATATTTTATGGAATTCTACTTTAAAATAGAATTAATGAAATAGTCTGGCCAGATGAACGTAAAACACTCCTGTGAATCTGCACAAAGCAAAGCTAGATTCCAACTGTAGATAATTTTGAACTGTTAGCACTAAAAATGCAAGCTATTACAGTGAAGCTGCAAGGAGAGCCAGAGATGTGACCCTCATCATCCTAACCAGAGAAAGAGTGGCTGAGCTGTTAACCCAGGACAGAAGATGAATGGTGGTCATTACTTCACAGCCTAGCACCCTTCATTAAGAGAAAAGAATAAAATCTAGTTGATACAATATTCACAAATGTTTCTGGACTATAAGCTTTATGATTCTGAAAAAAATATTTGGAACTATGCCACTGTCACCAGACATTAAGAAAAGACAGGCAATGCCAAAAGGGGGGAGAATCTCAAACTATAATCATCCTAAGGTATAAAATAGAAGACAGACAACCTTCAAAGGGGCAGCCAAAACACTGAAAACTCCTCCTATCATTCCCTTTCTTCTTCAACACTCATTATAATTACATATAGCTTGTATCATTCCAGTATTTTCATCAGTTTTGTTTACTGTCCTCAGAATAAATGAGCTATTTTGGTAGAGGGGTATTAATTTTCTTTGGGCCAGGATGTTCATAGAGAACTAATGACATAGAATGTCCAAGTCAGACTCAATCCCTTGCAAAACATGAGTGAAAGAGCCTTCCCCAGCTGGCAAGTCCACCCTGTTTTGGAGAAGCAGATGATTTTATTTCAACTGACTGCTTGCATCATCTCTGTTCTGTTATTATCCACTCCAAAGATTTTACAGCTTTGCAACAATAGATGGTTTAAGTACAAGCCAAGGCCATCACAGTGCTTTCTTCCAGAGATCTGGCTGGCTTTAATTTGCTATAATATAACTATACACAGAAAGGAGAAATGTGTTAGCCAATCCTTTAACAAGAGAACAACATCTCATTTTAGGCTTCAATGAATGACTGCAAATCACAGGAAAGCAAAGAGGCAAAAACATTGAGGTTTCTAGGATAAAACTCAGCTTGCTCTGGAGACAGAGAGGGGGGCCCTGCCTTGCAAATGCCATCAGATCAGCAGCCATACAACCATGTTATTTGGCACTGAAGCACTCCACACTGGTCTGGAGATACAGATGTTTGTCCTTTCACATTAAGGAAATACTAAGAACAGCTTCCACAGCCAATGTCTTACTCAAGAGAAGAGTATTTGAAGCAGTCCCAGCTTCATCTCCGAGTTTAACATCACTACATTTCTTCTTTTGGCTAAGAATAAGAGGGAAAAAGGACAGCAATACTTGTATGTTGTTTTCACTTGCAAAGTAAAGCAGTAAGTTCCTTGCTTTCCAGCTGAACTCACCTGTATGAGTCTCCATCTCTGTTGTAGTCACACAATAGATAGTCCTTTCCTACCACCTTATCTCGTGCAATCTTCAATGGCTGATCAACAGAGGAGAGGAGATCTTCACAGAGGCTTGGGACCTGATGGTTTGGAAAAAAAGCAACAGGGAGGGGAGAGAGGGTAACACATTAAGGTTAAAAAAGAGATCGGCATCCCTAAGAATAGCTTTTGTTTTTAAGAGCCCACATCTGTCCTAAAGCCAGAAAGCCTTTAAAAATAAAAATAAAAAAAGCAAGCTGCACCTAAATTACAACACAGTGTTACACTCCCACCTCCAATAATTTCAGATTTAATTACCTAACCACCAGTGTGGTCCAGAACACTTAAATATATACATTCTCAATGTTAGCTTCTTGCCAAAGACAGACAGTAAAGTGATTGTTGAGGACCAATGAAGAAAGATAAATATTTATAATGGAGTGGAAACGAGGGAGCTGGTAAAAGAATACGCCATCCATATGCTAGAGTGTATTTTTCACAAGCTCCCACTCTGGGTAGAGTTTAGAATAGTTTCCAGGCAGCTGGCCAAACACCAACATGTTGGCTAATAAAGCCCCTCATGTGTCTGTGTGCGTGCACGGATCAAATCCACTTCCTCCACAGGTAGCTTCGAGTGGATCCATAATCCCAGCTGTCTCCCTGCACTGAATGTGGAGAAAGCACAGGAGATCTGCTTTGAACAGGGCAGAGAGGCTTTGATGTCCTGCAAGGAGACAAGATGACATTTTGCAGCCTGAAGATAGTGCAAGCACAAGCAAGTCAAGCCAATTCCATCCCATCTCCTCTTGTTCTGGAGCTGAGGGCAGCCCTGTTATCAATACTGATATTCCCATACTGCAGGCTGTGGCCATCCAAGCAGCTTCCTTCAGGAACTCCATCTCCCCTGCAGACACCTGTGGGCACAAGCAGCAATGTGCTCTGATCCAGCTGAGAGACCATCAACACATCACTCCAGCTCCTATTAAACAATTACAGTACTGCACGTTTCCCTTGGGAAAAGCCTTCCAGAGTGTGCTGCAACACCCTTTTACAACAGAAAGTTGGGAACTCAACAATATAGGACAATTAGTAAGTTCTTGAATATATTGGTGACAACATGCTAATACAAAAGATAAAATACAAGCAGTGTGAAATCTCCTCTGCATTTCATTCTACATTGTAGAGATGAAAACCTGGCTTAGCACATGAAGACAAATTGCTATTAAGGGGAAAAAAAATATCAATCATGAAGTGATGAATTCACAACTCAGAAGAAATAAAATAAGGAAGGAGTGAGGAATAAAGAAAATACAGAGATGTGCTTTCTGCTCTTCAAGCCACTGATTTAATCAGCTGGTTGGTGTGATTTCAAAAGAAAGAAGCCTATAGGAGAAAAAATAAATTAGGAGGGCAGGAGCTCTTGAAAGCATAAGCACAAACTATTTTAATGCACTAGATGTGACACAAGAGATCAAACTCCATGAAACAAAAACAGTCCTAATCCCAAGTACAAGCCAATTAAAACCAGAGGATATTAAGTCAAAGTAAGCAGGGACAAATACAAAACAACATGACTGCAAAAGACTAAAAAACCAAGAAAGGCCAAAGCACAAAAATGTGGTTAGCAAGAGACCCAACACCTATCCCACACCATCACCCTGTAAACACCCAGCAAATAAGAGGAAAACCAAGAAATGGTTGGTTAAGTTACTGGCAGTGCTGAAATAGCTGAAATGTTAGTTTAAGGTTTATTTTCTTTAGTCTGTACACACTGTAACATGGTAACAAGTCATAACTGAAGAGTCCAGATCAAAGAGCAGGGCAAGTAAGTGGATGCTTCACATTGGTGTTCATCATTTGATGCTTGGAGACCTGGCTGAAGCATCATCCAAACCATTTCACATTCACTGAGTAAATAAAAATGGGCTGGAATCAAGCAGTTTTTAGGAAAATCTTTACTTCCTTTGAAAACAGAGAACCTCATACTCCACAGAGCTGATACCCATCAGCAGTGTCATGGCCCAAGTGAAGTGCAGTGATATATCTGTGTCCATGAGCACATCTGGTTCCACTTTGTCTCTTCCTCTGCTTCTCCACTAGCTATTAATTTTAGGCTGACTCTTTGGGCAGAGAGCAACTTGAGAGGATTGCTTCCATTTCGGATGCCCTCCCAACAGGACCCAAAGCACCTCATCATTAAGAGCTCTGCTCCATGTTGCTCCTAAGAGATCAGCTGAATATATTCCTTCTTCCCAGCTGCTCCATGGCTAGCTGCCCAGCAGCAGAGAGATAAGTGCCTAGGAACACACTTCTCACTCTGACGTGTGTTTAGAGTGAGGAATAGTGATGAACACACCATTTGGAGAAAAGCACTGTTTTTGTTGCATTTTTTGGGAAAAGCCCTATGGTAGACGTGGTGAGGAAGCACCAGAGTTGTCTCTGGACAAGCCTTCCAACTCAAATATACATACAGTGCATTTTCTAAAGAAGACCCAAACTCAAGACAGAGTCAATCCCCCTGCAGAAATGCTCCTACTAACCATCTGAATTTGAGAACCTTATAACAATCCCTACAAACAACTTTAAATTTAACTTTATTTTAAAAACAACACATGCCCAGTATGCTGCCTCCATATTGCTCTGTGGGAATGCACAATCTCACACTGACTGGAAGGAACCCTTAACACCTTCTGACTCCAAAAGAAGAGTTTTTCTAGCATTTATTACAGCAGCTTTCAACAGCTACTGCACTTCCTTTCTAAGAATGAATTTATACATACTGGTCTTCCTCTCTACGTTACAAAGCTGCTGACAAGGCAAATGTAGTCATCTGAAGAAGGTAAGTTGCAGCTTTAAGCATGTTGGCTGCAGGTTCATAAGAAAAGTTGATTCCTTCTGAATTTAGCTTCATCTGCATTTTCAGATGTGCTATTATCAGTCTTGGCACAGGCAGGCTCAGAGAACTGCTGCAATGCAAGCACTGAGCAAATACTTTGCACTGTGCAAGTCTCATTCCTTAAATCCTTCCCCATGTCAAATATTGAACCTTTCCAAAGCATTGAAGTGACTTTTGGGCACATTCCAACTCCTGAAGAATACAGTTTATATTTAGCAAGAAAACATTCAAATCTTATGATCCCAAAGACAGTTCTGCTTAGGGAACCAACTGATCCTCTGAGTTTTTAGTTTGAAACTGGATTTCCACTGTTAACTTTTCTTACCAGCTTGTTTCTTGTAAACTAGAAAGCCAAAATGCACGTAGGTGCCTCCAATAGTTACTAGATAGGGAACTTAAGCTTGAATTTAGAAATGCAAGAATTAACCCATCCCCAGGCAAAATACTGAAATGCCAAAGGAGTGGTTTTGTTCCATTCACCACTGCACTAGAAATGTCACTGTGATGAAAACATTGATGTTCAGAGGATTATTTTATAAGCAAAGATGCTCCCATCTTTATTTTGACACAAGTTTTTTCCCACTCTAAGCAGTGGAAAGTCAAATGTAGAATGCTATCTTAACTTTGTATCTTTAGATAAAGACCATCATTAATTTAATCCGATCCAGAGTACTCTGGACCACAATGAACCCATGTTTCCACAAATAGGCACTCAATCACCTATTATGGTGGCTGTCTGTATGGTCATAGAGGGAGACCACCCTTAAAATAAATTAGAAAAGAAAAAAAAAGACAAATCTCTGGGGGTCCAGACTCAGCTGTTCAGCCTGGAACTGAACAGCAGCATCATTCAGAGGCACATACCATGCAACAAGGTACTGTGTTTGTGGGATTTTTTTTTCCAAGGAGATATACAATGAATGTGTAGTACAGAGGAACAAAAAACTGAGTGAAAAGAGAGTTCAGCATATTCTCCTGCGTGTTGAACAAGGATTCTGTTGTCTTATGTAACAGTATTCTCCATCAGAGAAAGCCAGGTATGTGGACAGTGTTTTAATTAAGTCAACTGCTCTGCTATCAAGACAAGTAATCACTTGTGCCAAGGTCGAAACCGTATACTTTTTGGAGTAGCTAATCTAATCATCATTTCTTCTTGGATCAGTTTTTGGTTAAAGGGACTTATCAACAACTAAACAATTGCTTCTGAATTATGTTTTAAAAATATGACTAAACAAGCATCTCAAAAGTTACAAGAAAGCAGAACAGTAAGAACTTCACCTCTTCTTGTCTTACATGCACTCCCCACACCCCTGCTTTGATCCTGCTGGCGGAATTGCATCAAATTCTGCACCTCACACATTCAAGACAGTTAATATTTTGGCTTATTGGCCACTCCAGTACACTAAGGTAGTTTTCTTCTAAAGCCTTGACTGAAATGAATCATGCTTACAACTGAAACAGCAGTATTATTAGTGTGAGGCTCAATACTTGGGAACAGTCTTTTTCCATGTTTATTCAGAGGTCAGCATTTACTGACCTCCACAGGAACCTTACACATTGGAAAACTATGCTAAATGCAGTGAAATTCAGGATGAAATACATTTTTCCTTAAAGGATCAGAAGGAAGATGAAGCAAGCTTTGGAAGATTAGTAACAAAGGCATCCAGATTCCTTTGTCTTTTGAATTCATGCCTGTAACGTGCAGGTATCTGAACACACATGTGACTGGAGCAGTTTTTAATTAAAAGCCACATCCAAACAGGAAATAAATTATTTTAATTGCACATAAGCTCTTAAGACTTGATCTTTCTGTTTTAAGGACACTTACATCATTACAGAAGGGACAAAACTAATGCCTGCATCACACAGATGCAAAGAAGAGTCCACACAAGTTACCAGCACTCTTGCAAAATAACCATTTTGGCACACGACCCCCCCATTTAGCCTGGATTCCTCCACTCTGAGCCAGCATCTAATAAAATATTTATTATAATTTTTCTGAGTCATTCCACAGCCTCAGAATTTCCTGTTCCTGCAGAACACAGACACTGCACAACGGATGTTGTGGAA
This sequence comes from Florisuga fusca, assembly GCA_038090715.1. Taxonomy (NCBI): domain Eukaryota; kingdom Metazoa; phylum Chordata; class Aves; order Apodiformes; family Trochilidae; genus Florisuga; species Florisuga fusca. The sequence continues at coordinate 1,129,546 of JAAWXA010000039.1, forward strand.
ACTCAAGAAGGAAGCCTGGCTCCACTCATCTTGGGCCTTCAACCACTAGTAAAGCCACTCCCACAAATCACCACACATTGCTAAACTTTAATTTGATCCATCAGATGTCCACGAGCCACACATTTGTCAAGCTTTGTTTATGAAATGACACTTAAATGGACTTTTGTGCTCAAAACCAGATGCAATTAATACTGGAAACAGATTGGCTTTATTCTAGTATTTGCACTGAGATTCCAGCACTGCAAGAATTAGCAGAAATAAAATGAAACCAAATCAGCTTTTCGGGAGAAAAACAAATGTTAATAGTTTGCAATTATGTTAATTACAGAATTTTTTCAATTCAGCTGGAGGAACTACATTTAAAATACTCTGAAAGGTGATTACCATCCTTAAACCAGGTTTCTTGGCGTTTTTCCTCTGATCTGCTGGATAAAATGGGGCTTTTTCTCCATTCAGCAGTCTGTAGCTTCCAGAGAAACAAAAGATAGCCATCTGGCAGGCACAACAGAGGCCCTAGACTTTGACTAGTGACCTGCAGGTGAAGGCTTCTGTATCTCATTACCAGTCAAAAGTCCCGTGAGCCAGCACAGCATATCAATATCTCGGGAAGTCTCCACCATTTGTGTCAAGAGTCCAGCTGGTGTTGGAGATGTCTAGCAACAGTTAAGGCATATGCAGAGGCATGGTGTCTCCAGCCGTGTTTCTATATCCTAACTTCTCCCCATCATCTTGAAAAGAGGTTAGAAATCTATTTCTAATCAGGATTCAAACTCACTGAGTGACTGACACACACACTCCTTTAGAAAGATATTTAAACATACATTTTAATGGTCTCTAATATGAGTAGTGTGGTGGCAGGAGCCTGGAAGGAAAAAAATAAAAAGGCAGACTTCAGCCAGAAGTGAAATTCACTTCTACAGTATCATGCAAGTAAGTGGAGTTGCTAGCTCTATGCCAAGCATCACATTAACAATTTACATTTATTACTTGCTATCTCCAATTACCATCAAGATATCCGAAGGTAATCTTTTCTAGCTGGAAAAGCTCCTGCTTACATTCCCTCACCAAATGGAAAGCTGGCTCTAAACAGCCATAAATTTATTCAGAGAGCCAGAATCCCTTTCTTTAGCCAATAATCCTTGCATTAGAAACCTGGCTGGCTGCTGGTGGCTTACAGCCTATCACACAGGTCAACAAATCCAGGAAGAACAGCAGGTCAAAAACTCAGCTTTGAGACCATGAGGCTGGTAATGCACTTCTGCTTTTCTTTGTAAATTTTCTCTTGGTTCAATTTTTTTTTTTAAAAACATCTTCCACCTTCACTAGATGTTCAGCTGGCCATCTGCATTCAATTATTTTATCTTTCTCCTTGATACAGCATACTGCTCAGGCTCTTGGACTCCAAACACAAAAAGCTCCAGTCACATTCTCATGTTCTTTATGGTCTGTGCAGCCCGAGCAATACAGTTTTCCTGGGGAAAAATTCTCTAGCTTCATATATCTTCAGTTACTAAAAGCATGCAAGCAAATCTGAGATTTGTTTGGATCAATAACTTAATAATATATTTATACATTTTTAAATTCATCACTCTGGGACTTCCAAAAACTAACATTTTCTACCAAAAAGGCTTAAGCATTCTCCTGTGATGAGAAAGTGAAGACGACCACCTCCCGTATTTTTAATTGCAAACAGAGCCTTGAAAAAACATCAGTAAAGTTACTGACTGCTGGATCTGTAAAGAACTCTGGCTTCTTCCATGGCAGCATAACTTGATTCAAGGTTTCACTTTTGGGAATAAATTGACTATTAGATGAGTATCAATCTCACTGGTAAAAGAATGGAAGAAAGCTGTGGCTGTGAGCACTCCCCTGGTGAGTCTGTGTGCCCATTTTGTCAGCCAGTTTTGCAAGGATGATTCTCTGTCCCCACTTCATGGCCGCTGAACTTCTGCATCAGCTGGATTTTACATCTAACATATTATATATGCTCAGGCAAACATCCAAATTAAACACTCAGCAGGCAACTTATACTTGAAAAAGGAATCTGCTTTAACTTCTACTAAGGTTGAGTAACTTCTACCATCAACTTCAATACTCAGAGATACCATCTGGTCACAGAACTTCAATTTGCTTCACATGGCCCAGGAACACAATAAACTCAACTTCCATCTTCCACTCTTCCCAGAGATATGCCTCTAAGACACAGCAGTGAAGCTGCCCTGCAAGAAACCCCAGAAGGTTTCTGGAGGCTTCACCTACACCCTGTGTTGCTGCCAAGGTACCAAGAAGAGCTCTTCCAAGCAGCACTACCTGAAAGCTGCTGCCTTCTGTGAGGTTTCTCTCGGGAAGAACACAGCTAAAAGTACCTGTGGACTGACTTACTGTACAACTTATCTCAAGAGAAAGGAAACGAGGACAACACTCAGACTGTTCTGATCTTTCAGTACTCTACCACCTTCCCCACTTCATGTCACTCAGTGTGATTTCCAGCAGCCAAAACAAAATCTCCCTCTTCACTAATACTCAGAAACATTTCCATCCAGAAAATACCCCGAATATTCTCCTTTCAGCAAGTGATGAGACCAGATGCCATCACACCTGACTTCTATGAGAAGCACAGTACACATCAACAGCAGCAACTTCTGCCAGGGTCAGGCAGCGAGATGAGACAGTATTTATTCTACACAAATCAGATCTGTATTAATGTTACAAGTGCTATCACTTGGCACATCCTCATGACAAATCCATTCAGGAGCAGTGCAATCACCTTTACCACTCCTCTTATGGAAGTTGCTACAGACCTGGCTAACAGGTAGATAAAGCTTCAGCTTCCATGGAAATTTATTCCAATTTAAATCAGTTGTCCTAAAAAAGCTAAGCTGTCCACACTAAACTTTTTTTTTTTCTTTTTTTTGGCTTTCCATGCCAAGGCACATTACCAGCACCATGCACAGCTTCTTTCAGGCAGGACTCCTGGAGTCCTGTGATTGACAAGGTCTCTAATGAAATCTAATTGAAGACTCAGCAGTCTGAAAAATGCAGCAACAGATGTGGGAAAAGGGCAAACCACAAGATGGTTTACTAATGAATGGAAAGTGCCTGGTCTGATAAGGGCCAGTGACCCAAAAGTTCTCTTCTTCCACCCATCCTTTTACTTCATGTTCAAGTTTGGACCCTTTCCCTCATCAGCCCAACACTTGGGGGCAGTAATGTACAGTGCTGAATACATTCTACCTACTCCTATAGACACCAAAATGCTCTTTTTATTAATAAGTACCACCAGAGCATGGCTTTGAGGGGCCTCATGGAAGAAACATAGTGCAGTTATCCTTCACAGCAGGAATAAAGCCCAGGAAGGAGATGTCAGTTTCTCCCTGTATTAGTTTTGCAAAGCTTTTTACCTACAAAACCATTTCTAAGTCATCCTCACCTCCTTTTGATGGATCTTGAGCAAGCATCAAAACAGTAGCTACACTAATCAGTCCGGAGATCAGTTTTTACAGAAAAACTATGGCAAGCTGAGCTGCAAGCAGACTTCAATAATAACCTACACTTGACACCAACAGAAAAATCACGGGGGCCTCTGCCTCGAGTCTACTCCAGGATGGTGGAGTAGCAAAGCAAGGAAACCAAGCATAAAGAAAGAAGTCAGGGTGCCCATTTTTTTACAGTTCTTTCCCAAATGTAATGAACCTACTCATGCTCATCATGCATCTGAGTCTGACCTTTTTACTTCAAGGAGGTTATTGCCTGGTAACTGTACAGGAAACAGAATAAAAACGTCAGCTGTAAAGGTTTGGATGAAAGGTCAAAAAAGTACTTGCTTGGGTCTGGTTTATGATGTTTTTGGAACTACTACAGGTGGCAGTGCATACACTACTCTTGTCTGACTACAGCACAGACTGCAGTCTTGTGAATCTCAGTCTGAGAGTGACTTCAGAAGAGGTCTACAGATGTCTCAACAACAGAAATCCTACGAGATTTAACAAATCCTTTCACCTCTACTCCAGTGCAAGGACTGCAGTGACTGGTGTGGGAATCACACAGACCCCTCCTTCTGACAAGCATCACTCAAACTGGCCTGTTTCATGTTATACTTTCAACATGAAAAGAAGACCAGTGAGCATGTGGCTGATGGAAAGCATGCAGAGCACTAATGAGCACCATCCAAAAGTAATTCCAACATCCAGAGGTAACCAGCAATTTTCTGAGTCGTTAAAAAACAACTCATACCAATTATACAGTCAAGCTCACCATAGCTCCCCTTGTTTTGAATGGTCCTTGAAGCTGCTCAAACCTTGACATCTGTTCAGTCCTCCAAATTTCATCAGAAACCCAACCATGTCACACCAGAACATATCAACCATTCAGTTATTCTGCACCCTACCTCAAGCAACAGCCACAAAAATTATGCTTTAGGTTGCCAAAAGTTTTGGTGGCACAGATGTAGCCAATTACTACATGATTTCAAGAAAGAGAAATAATCCCTTCCTGCAGGGAACAATTTCTTTCCTGGCCCACAGAGCTCTACACGTACCTTGGCTTATGTAACTGGAAGCAACATTTAAATAGTTTGATAAATTTAAGTCATCCACAGCTTTTTAACCAGGTACTAACACTAGCTTCAATAGAAACCACCTAGAAACAGGCCTCCTCAACTACATTTTTACCTATTCAGCAGCTCCTTTTCTGCACACAAACACCTTGAGCACAATTTAAATAATTTAATAAAGGGGCACTGGTTCAAATAGCTGATTTTTAGGGTCTCCCAGAACAGGTCTGCCAGCATCGCTCTAAACTCAGACCCGCCACAGAAAAGGGGTACAGCTCACCCTGCAAATAAGAGGAAAGACTTAGTTCAAAGATCTGACAGCCCTGTTCCAGCCTCAGTGATCTCTGTCTGCAAAATTTAGAAGCTCAGATTACAAATAAGCCATTTTATTTATACTGGACAGTAGAAATAAGTTTTCCCAACCACCCATATTGTAGGTTCTACATATATTAAATCCATATTTCAGTAATACTTTAAGTTACTCCAGAGGAAACTGCTGCATACTTTTTCCAGGGACAGTTGACCTACGATAGCCTATTGCAGCCCAACTGTGCACCAGTGGATGTGCAACTAAATGCTGTGCAACTAGAAACGAGCACATACATCCTTCAGAAGTTAGTTTTCTTCACAAGCAATCTGCAGAAAGAAAAATGTTTCAGGGGCAAATGGAAAACAAGTTTTGGGCACAAGGTGGTTGGCCAGGGCTTTTTTGGCTAGTCATTGGACTGCAGAATACCTGATATTGCATAACTTATAAATAGATTTGGGTGTTCTCCAGAATCCTAGTGTTCTGTCTTTGAATCATGAGCCATAGCACATTTACTGTTTATTAGAAGACAAGATACACCTACAAGGGCAAGCACCAACCCAGTAAAAGTAATTTGGAACACTTAATACAAAACAGCAGCCTCCAAACTGGTGAGAGTTTCTTCAAGAAAGCCAGTAATGATCCTTTCTCCTGTGCATACACAGCAGGACCTGTTGGCTTGCTGAAAACAGATGTGTAAATTCCTGACATTACTTGGGCAATTGCTGCATTCTTCAACTTTGCCAAATCACCACACCTTTGAGATGCTTCAGAAAACATTCTCAGTACCAGATCTTTGTCCCACCCAGGACTCAGCCACTACTTGGTTAGAGAACCCAATACTCACCAAGTCAATGAGGTCACTGAGATTCTTCTCTATCTGCTGTGGAGGCAGACGCCTCATCAAATCCAAGGCACAATCCAGCTGCTGGTCACTCTGCAGAAACAAGAGCATCCTTCTGTCACAGTGTGTACAGGAAACATATGACATTGACACACAAAACAATACCAGTGCTTGCTGACACCTCTGATATGAGAGCTGCAGTTTCTAATCCTAAGCAGCAGCATGTTTTGTATTAATACAAATCAAGATTTCAAGAACGTTCAGTACCACTGGATGGTGGATTATTGATTTGATATTGCACATCCATAATCTAGAGCAGGTTTTAAGAGCAGTTGCAACTGGTGTCACCTGCCAATTCAACATCATGCTAGTGATGGAAAGGACTCCAGTAATTACCTCACCAAAACCCATTCCCTATGTTTCTGCAAATGCTTAATGCATCCATCTGGGTTAGGGAACTGAAAGTTAGTTCTCCTGAAGCAGTTTTAACACTTTCTCAATTGTATTGTGACAAAATTCAGCTTGAGATAACCAGCACTCAGAGCTCTCTCCCTCCTTCAGCTTTATTTAAAAAAAAAAAAACAAAACAGAATGAAACATGCACACAAAGTATGATCCATCATCTCCTTGCTACAAAACACACACCAAAAGCTACCTGTATCTGAGAAACCAGGGACTGCAGGTAGTTTGAGAAATCACAGCAACATACTCCAACAGGATTTATTGCAGCTGCTTTCATTTCTGACACGAAACCACCTTTAAACTTCATTTTGCACAAAATGCAACAGAGATTACCAGAGACACCTGATGAGCTGAACCATGTTCCTGATACAACCTTCTGCTCTCTTTCTTGCAAACAGGTACCAACAGACACTTTCCCGTAAGCCTAACAGCATCCCAGATCTGCTCAAGTTACTTTGGTCAGGAGGCAGCTGAAGCACAGCCTGTTTGTTTCCAGTGCTCTTTCCCCCTCCCTTTTTAATTTGTGATTTCTAGCCACCCATATATAACAAGTTTAACTTTAATGTCTCCCTCCTGTGTTCTGCTAAGCTGCAGAAGTTTTATTTAAGAAAGGCTTTAGAACCAAAGCAGTTACATGATCATATTATTCAAGTAGCAGCCCCCAGGTCAGGGGGAAGCAGGAAGCAAAGTTTCCTGCAATTAAGCTATAGCTAGGCAATGAGAAAGGCAGGGAGCTCTCAGTGCATGCCCATTGTGAAAGCTGTTCATAAAAGGTCACTACCCACTCCTTATCAAAAGATAAATATTTTACAGCCAGCAAGTCAGACAGCCTGGTCTGGGGAGATGATATATTTGGCACCCAGCTCACGTTATAGGACAATCTTTGCCAAATATTCCAGCTCCACAGACAACTAGGCATCAGCTCCCATAGACCTGCAATAACCTCCTGAAGCTCTGAGCCTTCAGCCTGACAAGAAGGATGCACTGACACCAAAAGCAGAGCTTCATGACAGTCACCTGTGGTCACCAAAGGAGGATGCATTCAAGTCATGTACAGAAACCTCCCCATCCTCTCTGAATAACATGACAAGCAAATCCTTGGCTGAAACAAATCTGGAGTGAAGTTATTTCTCTCAGAAAGCCACCCCAAATTGATAGCTCAGCTATCACCACATTAAAGCACACAAGTGACAGCCAAGATTTTCACAACTCTTAATTATCTTCATTAGAAGTTCAGGAAAAGGGAAAAATTACTCACTTTTTGCTACTAGCTGTTCAGTCCCCAGAGAAAGATACTATTTAGATGGCCTATGCCTGCCCAGCTCCAGCAGCCAGGCTCAGGCAGGGGATCCTTTCTTACCAAGTATTGTCTTTACCTCCTGCTATCTCTTAGGTCAAGGAAGGAGAGCTGGCACAGTCACAAGGTCATGCTCCTCACTTTGGGATCGTGGGAACACTTATGGAAGTGCTCTGTCCTCCTCTGCCAGCTGGAATTGTTTAATAGCCAAAAAAGCCTAAGGGAGGATGATGTTAAAAACCACCACTAAAGCTGCAACCCCAGAAAAATTGTTTTACAGTGCAACTATTTTGAAATAAACTCCACTGAATGAAGTAGCATCCACATTTGCAGTGTTTTATGGATTAACCACAAGGACTCAGACTGACCATTTTTGTGACAACATCTTCAATGCCAGCTGTAAAAAGACACAGGCAAGACTGTTCAAGGCAGAGGATTTTTTCAAGGGGTTCAGTCACAGCTGACATACACATCTGTGTGCAATGGAAAAACAAAAATATCCAAGCACATACAAACAGTTAAAACAAGACTGAGCAGCAGGACTTTTCAGTTTTCTTGCAGAACATTTAAATTGAATAGCTTGCCAGTGTATCTCTTAAAGCTCTGAAACACGGGCAGGTTCTGCTTTGTTTCTCACCCTAAATCTATGGTCATATGGTCACAGTAATCCAGCATCAATCCATGTCAAAAAGGCAACACAAAGCATACAGATCACAGAGTAAAGTGGTACCTGGTGGGGGTGGATACCTCTGGTATGTTCTGTCTTAGAACTGAGTGAGTATTCTAGCACTACCTTTTGTTCTTTCACTGTAAGTGAAGTGAGGTTTTAAAAACCAGGTCTGTGGTCAAACACATCCTTTGGTTCCAGACCTCTGCCCCGGCCACGAGGTGCTGGAGGTGCTTTCCTACAATGAGGCAGGAACCACACAGAAGGTGCCAAAACAAGCAGCACACTAGTCCCTGCTTTTCCAGAAGAGTGAGCACTCCCAGGGATACACCACTACTGCAATTTTGTGTGGCACCTTGCAAGTGGCACTTAAAAATCCCACAAAGCTTTCACACAACCTGTGTAAGAGGAAGGTGTTCTCCAGGAACTTTGGATATATTTCACCTACACCACCACAGCTGACCCAACCTACTCCTCCTAATGTCACTTGTTCTGGATTTCCACTTAATACTCTCTTGTGAAACTGCATACTCAAGTATACACTATTTCTAACAGACCTCCAGTCAAAACATTTCTACAGAATTGTTGCCTTTGGACATGGAGAGGCTTATAAGCCCCTGCTCAGTGAGAAGGTGATTAGACAGGCTGTCTCCCAGCCTGGGCTGCTCTTGCAGCCAAGCTCTTTGAGGCTGCAGGACTTAATGAGCTTAGTGTTTACTTGATATGAGGTCGTTTTCCACCATTCCTCTGTTTCATCCAGCACAGAGCTCCTGTGGAGGAGTAGGGAGTTCAGACAGAAATTCTAAATGAAGTTTTATTACAGCTCAAGTCACTGAAGGATTTAGAGATCACAGGAATCTCAAAGACTGAAAATATAAGCTCAGATGAAAGCTTCTTAATAAGTTTCCTCTAAAATTGTTTGGCTATCTAGAATCTCCACTTAAGCATCTGCTGTAGTGTTCCCATGGTACCACCACAGGGAAAAATGTTAGGGATCTGTCTATAGGAGTAGTTATGTTTGTTTAACTTCCTTTGCCTGCATCTGCCCTTCTCTTCAGTCTCTCTGCTGTACTCAGCTTATTTCCAAGCGAAATAGTTTCAGAACAGCCACAGGTCTCTGGTCACCTAGACACTCTGTTGAGGTTCAAATAAAAACAAATATTTCTGAAAAAAAAAGCAGTTGTACAAGTGTATAGTTGCACAGAGGCACACTTGTATACTTTAATTCCATTCATATTGTAAGCAATATTGTTCAAAGGCTGAGTATAGGCCAATGCTGTTCAACGTAGAACACACAAACAAAAAAAAGCCCAGAAGTTACTAGAGGGTTTTGATCAGGTGAAGGAGTGTTTGTAGATTGTGGAATAAAACAATGTGTTTTCATTTTCAGTACTTGAAACAAGGGTGTGCTGTGGTCCTTGTTACTCATTTTAAGTGCAAGGGTCTCTTCTCACCTTACCTCTCTACGCAGCGACCATGAAAAGAGGATGGAAACTGCAAAAACTAAAACAGGCAGAATCATAGAATAATAGAATTGTCAGGGTTGGAAGGGACTTTAAAGCCCATCCAGTGTCACCCCTGCCATGGGCAGGGACACCTCCCACCAGCCCAGGGTGCTCCAAGCCCCATCCAACCTTCAACACTGCCAGGGATGGGGCAGCCACAGCTTCTCTGGGAAACCTGGGCCAGGGGCTCAGCACCCTCAAATTAAAGAATTTCTTCCTAATGTCCAACCTCTAGCTTCCTTCTTCAAGTTTTAACCCGTTTCCCCATGTCCTCTCCATACCCCCCCGTGTCCAAAGCCCTCCCCCAGCATTCTTGTAGCCCCTTCAGATATTGGGAGGTTGCTCTGAGCTCACCTGGGAGCCTCCTCTTCTCCAGGCTGAACAACCCCAATCCCTCAGCCTGGCTTCCCAGAGAGGTGCTCAGCCCTCTGAGCATTTGATCATGCCCAACCTCTTGTCATGTTCTCACTTGTCATGTTCTTTAAAAATCACACAGCTCCTTAGGATGGGGGTGCCAGGGCTCAGGAAGAGCTGGCATGGGTTAATGGTTCCCTGCCAGGATGCTGTATGTAACACCACAGGAGCTGACCTGAGCTCATGCAAACCCACAAGCAAATAAACTCCTTCTCAAGCAGCTGTTACAGCTCATGGCACCCAAATCAGCTCTGCCAGACTCGGGTAATAAACAAACCACACCACATTTGCATTGTATTTTGCACAGAGCTATCACCTGATGAGCAAGGTTATTACAAGGCTCAATGTGTACTCAGAGCCTTTCAGAGACCAGTGGCAGAGCTGGGAACACCCCACTGAAGCTGTGCTTGTTTTCTCTCTCCAGTATCAAACTACCTACCAGATGAGATGCTACCTTTAGGTCCCTTCTCTTTTTAAATATCTTTACACGTGCATTTCACTGTGTACACTTACAGAAGGCCACAGCCTTCACTCACAAGTTCTGACCCATTTTCATCACGAGTTCCCCAGGACTGAACCCAGACTCCAGGCTTCAGGAGGGCTTATACAAACCTTCAGCTCTGCCCCTTCCAAAGCCTAAGTCATTCCACTTGAAAGGAGACAAAAGATTTGATTTCAAGCTCCCAGCCTCCCAGTCAGCAGGAACTTGCTTCTGTTTATCACAAAGATCTGTGGATTTAATTCCCCAGTCTTCACAGCTTTGTTCTGATAGCTCCTGCTTATTTAAGTGTATTACTGCTGAGCACAAACAGCACTAAGGCAGTTTCGTCCAAAAGTAACCCAGCCTTGTTTCACTTCTGTATTGTGTTTCTGTATTAACAATACTTTGAGCTGATTCCTGAAGCCAGAGCAACCAGCTGAGGTAGTTCTGGTGCTCCTGCAGTGATAGCTTCTCACAGTTTTAGCCTTTCCTAGGAAATAAAATCTTTCCTACAAATACAAGGCTTCTACTCAAGGCATGATTGTGCTACCTACCCCCTGTCCCACCACCTCAGAAGAACCTGATGACCTAAAAATTACTTCAGCAGCTCTATTAAGGTAAAAAAGCCACATGTGTAGTAAGAGCATTCATTTTTTGGCTCACACTGCCCATATTCAGCCCCAAAATACCACAATTGTTGGGACCCTGCAGCTGGGTTACCACTGGTGAGAGGTCTTCAAGCTGCATCACCCAAGTTTTGCTCAAGTCTCACATCTGAGAAGTTATCCACACTCAAAGGAAAAGCTGGCATCTATCTACTCTGTGCTTCTATCCTGATTTTCAGTGAGCAGAACTGCAAGCTAAAAACCTGAAAGCACACCAAAAATAGAACATTTGCTCAGCTTCTGCAGTTTGAAGCATTCACACATCAAATCACTTTGGTGGCTGGACAGTTTACACCGAAAATATTTTCATAAATTAATCCAGGGCCAGAAGTACACAACAAGCAAATTACCTTTTTCCTTCCTTTTGTATTGCAGACATACCCCAGACTGTAAATCACATTATTTCCTGTCAGTTCTCCCAAAAGGAATGTCTGTCTAATGTTTCAGCTTCGTACTACTAAAGCATTAATTTTTTTTCAATTAGAACAGATACACAGCTTCCCCTCCTGCTCGTCATTTCCACCCTTAGCAACTTCCACAGCTCAAAAGGCAGAAGATTCCCTGTTCAAAGCACACAATAGGGTAGCCTTACCACTAGAATATTCAGCAAAGGAGTTGAATTATTGTTACCCCTTTGTAATAAAAAGCAAAGTAGCATGCTAAGTTGCAGGATTCCCTTCTCAGCTGTCAGCATTCACTTTTTAGGATATTAGATGGGAAGAGGAATAACTCTATGATCTATGAAGCCCAGAAAAGCTCTGCACTCATGACATTTCCATCAGCTGAACATATTCCTTGCAATCTGTTTTTCTACATTATTTTCCCTTGGCTATTAACCTTCTTCTGGCAGATCCTATCTACACCCATAAATCACAGCTTCCTGACACCAAGGTGTGCTAGTGGGGGAAAGGGAGGTAGTATGCTTCAGAAATAATCCAGCAGAACAAAAGCTGAAGATACACTATGCTGTGTGTTATAGAAGAACAAGTCAAAGATGACTAAACAACCATGACACTAATGGAGACTACATTCTCCTTATTTCAACTCCTTCTAGCTTGGTCTTCTCTGGTGAGGATGCAATCCAGTGGCTCATCTCAGCCACTTGGGAGAACCATGTCACATTGTTTGCTGTGGTCACATTACCACTGAGGTCAAGAGCAACCAATTCTGAGAGTGCTCATTCCATGAATTACAGCTGAGGAGGATTCAAGGTGAAAATAAAAGCAAGAAGTGACAGACTGGGAGATTTTAGCAGAAACAGCTGTACCTGCTCTCCCACAGCTCCCCTGGAAGCAGTATTTACGGACAGAGCAATTATACAAGTCATGTACATGTCACAGCTTCTGAGTCAGTGAATCTGCTCAGAGATGTTCTCCTGCAGAACAGGGTTTCTTCAGTCTACTCTGCTCTGTTCAGCATGCTCTGGAAAAGCAGTACTAGCCCTTAATGACTGAGAACACCTTCCTGCCTTGTTTTCTAAATTCAAGTCTAGGTTTTGTACCCACTGACAAACACACCTGAATGCTTGTCAAAAAATGAGCAGCGTCCTCTCAACCTCCAAACCAGCTTCTGTTCTATGCTGGAGCAGAAATTGAATACACATGAATTGCAGGATCATGAGGATCTCTTCTTTAAAGGGGTTCTGCAGGAAAAGAGCAACTTAATTGTCTGCTCCAAGGACTCAAGCAGAGGAACTGAAATCACCTACAGGAAGGGGAGCAAAGGAGGCAGCTTAAGTTTCACTGCCACCACATGCTGATGACATCTGATACTTCTCACCATCTCTGGCTGACAGCACAACCATGACAAGTCCTAGACAGATGAAAAGAGTGGCAAAAGTCTTCTATGAGCAACTACCAAAGCAATCTATCTCTTCCTCAATCAGCATTTGGCCAAATCCTTGGTTGTTGCTTTACCTCTGGAGGGATGATCTCAAGCATCCTTCTTATCATACATTGCATTTGACTTCAGCAATCCTCCAAATTGGGTTAGCAGCATTCACTGTTTGTGGGACATTACCCAACATCCTAACCCAGTTCTAAAACAATTATCAAGTGAATTATAATACACTGAAGGTACTTCCAGCTGTCAGTTCCTAGATAAACCATAGCTGCTTGCATTGCTTTTATTAAGCAAGCTTTTATTGAGAAGCTCAGTCTCAATGAACAACTATTTGTCAAGGTATTATACATCTGTGGAGAAAAACTAACAACCCCTGACAGTCTGGAGCAGACCATTTGACTGTAATTCACTCTGCTTTAGAAGAATTCAGCATTTCCCAGAGTACGTTCTTGCATCTGCTTTCAAAACTAATTCACCATCATTCACTTCAGTTTATACAAATCGGGTGCAAGTCTCCATCACCTGGCCAACAATAAGAGCTGTACAAACAAAACAGCAGAATGGACCAGCACCAAAGCCTTCTGGGACCAGGCTATTCATCTTTACCTTTTGCCACCAGCACTAATGATTTCTGCGCCAGTGTTTGTCTTATGGGTAACAGAAACAATGTTTTATTTATTAAACTTGTCACTGAACATGACAATGTAATTTACTAGCTTTTTATCTGGTGCCAAGAATTCCTATGAAGCACACAAGTTTGCAAAAAGTCTTTTCACAATAAATCATGGCATCGAGTGAATAAAAAACCCACATGAAAGAGTAAAAAAGGCATAGTGGTAAAGCAGCTGCACAGAAAAGTTGCACAGATTGAAGAAAAAAAAAATCACTAACTTGTAATGAACACTGAAGTTGAGTGTGGAGCTGCCACCTTTGCCAATTAACATTAAGAGACCTAGAATAATGTTACTGCACAACAGACAGTGTTTTCCCCATTTTAAGTCTGGATTTAACACAAAATAACATTTTCTTTGCTAGACATAAGTACAGGTAGGAAATCTTTGCTAAACAGTAAGAAGAAAACCTGTTACAACACAGCTGCAGATACAAGACCTTGTCCTGAGTTTGCAAACACTTCCTAAGGAGGCCCTTAACCTCTGCCTAATGGTTTCATTACCAGAAGAGACCTTGCCCTGACCACAAGGACACACACACCCCCCTAAGAGACAGACATCCCACTACAGAGAGCTTTATTGAGAGTGGAACCATTCAGTGGGGTTCATGCACCAAGGAACTCCAGGTGCCTCTTGGTATTTCCTCCTGACTCCAGTCAACACCATTCTTTCATCATTTTCTGGAGCTCCACAAATACTCTGGCAGACAGGGAGGTGGCAGGCAGTGAAGCAAATCTCGCTTTCTAAAAACTCTGAAGCTCCCTCCTGCCCACCCTCCTTCCCCATTCTCACACTGACCCACACCAGAGAGCAGATTACTGTTGGTAATTAAATAAGTGAGGGGTTTGCAGCCCATGCAACAGGAACTGTTCACCTCACCCACCCTTTGGTAAAAATTTGTCACCTCTGCAAGATCCTTTCATCCTGCACTTCACTTTGAGTGAATGTACCTCAAATTCCTGATTAATATCCTCATCCTCCCACTTGGCCATTTCATTTCTCCTCTGTAACTGACTGGGTTAGTTGAGCCTCTGAAATAAGCTAACAGCAGGCCTGTGTTGGTTCAGAAGGCTGATGATCTGTTTTTCAGAGTCCCATTTGCCTTCTTGACTTCCATTCAGACAGAACTAATGATGTGCACAGATCAGCCTCCAGAGAAGGGCTGATGAATTTTTACAGGGGTCAGTTATTCTTTTTTTAAAACTGAAACCATAATTATTACAAATATAACAGCTCTTGAGATTCAACACTGCCATTAGTCATCCTGAACATCTGCAAATGCATTGTTTGTGATGTGTTCTTTTAATCCTTATTGCTGCTGGGTAAGCTTTTCCAAATGCTTTTTTATTCTACATGCTGTGTGTTTCATGTTTGCATCATCTGACTTCCTGGTCATGGAAGTACCAGAAGAGGAACTGCTCAGTTCAAATAGAGAATCTTTTACACCCAGAAACAGCCAGGTTTGGCAAGTTGGTCCTGGCCTGACAAATCCAAGGTCTCCTTCTAATCAACTGACACCTAGATTTCTTTTTTTTTTTTCATGTGAGAAGTTACTTGAAACAAAAATATGTGAGAAAACCACACATTGTTTCAGCAGCAGGAGGAGGCACATACTCTGTCACCAACTTGACAACCAACATTGACAGATTACTGAAACATAACTAACCCAAACATTCAACAGCACAAATTCACTATATAAATGCTTTATAAAGGCCTCTGCAGAGCCTCCATCACCCCTGGTAAGCTGCCACCACACTCCCAGCTGCCTGGTTCCATCTACAAACTCAGCACTTTCTAACCTCCTGAAGTGGAGCTGCCAGGTTGTAAATTCATGAGATAACTCTGGCAAGTAATGGGATGCCTGGCGAGGCAGAGAAGACAAGACAGAGAGGTTATCTAATTAGCCCTCATCCCTGAATGCTCTCCCATTGCCTAAAAGGTCACAAAAAGTAGGTTAATATGCCTTTTGCTTGCCTAGCAAGGAGTAACTTGCTGACTAGACTGCAAACCTCGCACAACAGGTCAGTTCCACCCAAGGAATTCAATGAGAAGGATTCCAAGTTTTAAACTGGGAAGCTAATGGTTTGCCTGTATTTAGGCAGTGAAAATATCACAGATCTCCAAACAAGATATTTATTCTCCCTGGAATTCCTTTTCATGATGTCATTCCCAGGCTTGTCCTTTCCTTCAGTCTTTTTATGCTTTCCTTGTGCTTCTGACCATGCCTGACCTCCCCTCAAGTCAGAACTGCACAGCACAGTGCAGAGGGAGCAACACATCTGAGTTCTGCAAAACCTTCAATGAATTTAAGTTGCAGAGGCAGTTTATGCAGGAGCAGTGCTGCAGGCAACACGCAGGTGCCACTTCCAATCCATGTCAGATTTCTCCTTCCCTTTAATATGAAGTTAATACTTACTCCATTTGGCCAGTTCCACCTTAGCAAGCCCTGAAGAGCTCTGTCTGCACTAATGGCTGCATGAAAGCCACATCTGACCATCCAGCAGAGCCCTGAGCCAAGATCATGCCTGTTTGTAATTTTACATCCCCAGCTCTTCATGATGACCCCTAAATTTGCACAGCAACAGGACTCAGTGGATAAATACAGCTATCAACTGCTGGAGTCAGCATAATGCAGGTGATACTTTACCTCATTCCTCCATTTCATGACTCTCTCTCCTCCTTTGAATTAACTCACCAAAAGTCCCATCTCTTGTTTCTTGAGCCCATCTCAAGTTGCAGGCATGCTATTGCAACCAATCACCTCTGCTAGCAGCAAGCTTTTTTTAAATGCTGATATTTACACCAAAGCAAAAAATAACTGGGGAAGGCAGGTAAGAGGACATCACTTTCAAACTCAGCAGTTTGCCTACTGGAAAAAATAGAAAATATCACCTGAAGAAATGCAAACGAAATTCCCTTGGAGAATAAAGAATATTTTTATTTATAATGGCTTTGATTGGTGGCTTAAGGCAACCACTGAGCTTATGTATCCAATGCAGACTCAACTCCTTTTCCTTCCACACAAAATCCTCTTACTTAAGTGCTGATTTCCACCTTATTTCAGCTGAAGTTGCTAAAATTGTTAAATACTGGGTTCTACTTTCACCCAGGCTAGTAACCCTCCCACTTTGCAACAAGGAAGTGATTGAAATTCCAAGTCAATGCACCAGGAAAAAAACCTCAGCTCCGTTTTCTGTAACAAAGAGACAGGGAGGACATCCTCCTCAGACTCAGGGAACAGCACCAGCAAGGACAGGCTGCAGGGCTGCAAGTACTTAGAGTGATGTCTCCTGGGTTTAAACAGAGTCAGGACTCCTAAACCAACCCTGCACTGAAAAATCCCACAGACTAGGAGGATTAAATATCAACTAATAAGGTTTAATTTGCAGATGGCAGGAAAAAAGGAGGTAATTTCTGAGGAGGGCAGCCAGATAAGTCAAGCGTGTGCAAATACGTTCAGTAATTCTTTGGCCCAACCTGGAAGTGGTGGCACAAAGAGCTCACAGCATGCTGCACATTTTCCTCCTAAACCCTAGAAAAGGAAGAGAGGGCACAACACCAGCAGCAGATAATACAAGAAAATTAATCTTACTTAGTAGATTACAATTAATCTTACTTTATAACCTTACACACAGATGCCAAGGCTCTGGCCACCACTCTAGGAAACACAGCACAGGATATTATCTAATGCAACAGAACTAATTCTTAAAAGAAGCCTATTTTGGGCTCAAGTAAGAAATGGATCCTGTTTTCAAATCCTCACTCAAAATTTCATTGTATCTAAAAGCCCAGCAAAAAGGACAGGATGGTGGCTGCATCTGGCACCCCCCCAGACGGCACCTACTCTGGAAAATTACAACATATAATTAAGAAACATGCAAAGCAGCTTCCCCAAGTAAACTGCATTTTCTTCCTGTAATAAATCCTCTCAGCTCAACTAACAGGGAAATGTCTTCAAAACTTGCTCAACCAGCACTTACCCTCATGCCCCATGAAGGAAGTTTCAAAAGCAAACATCTCATCTACCACTCGGGTTCAAACTTCCCAAGACAACCCCTTTGCAAGCATCTCCTCCACCCTGCTTTAGGGCACAGGGCCACGTAAGTGAATTTTGGTCACTTGATCAGGTCCAGGTGATGGAAACCCAAGGTAATTCAGCTCAAGTGATCCACAACAGTTTAATGTTCCCCAAATGCATTTTGAGTGCTGTTCCGAGGCATTCACTCCTAGTACTTGATCAATTCTCACATCAATGTCAACATGAACACCTCACTCATGGACTACTAAGGATTAAAGAAGGCATTACACAAAAGAGGAAGAAAAAATCAGTTAATACTCCAGTTTAAAGTGGCCCCACTTCCACTGCAGCAGCCTGAATTCTTCATCTTTGTGATCTTCAAGGTCCCTCCCAACCCTAGCCATTTTATATGCTCAAGTTAGAGAAGCTTTTTAATTAACACAACCTGTCAGCAAACAAACCTTGGGCTAGAGCCCAGCTAGAGAGAGTAGGAGGTTTGAGAAAGGCTTCTGTCACTTGGAGACATGTACTGCTTCTTCACATCACACACATTTCATCCATAAAGGAAACACAAATTTGACATCCCTTGTTTCCAACCGATTTTTTTTTTCTGCCCTTCTTCCTGGAAATGGAAGAATGGAAGCACACACATGCTTTGGACCTTGTGTGTTAAGGAGAGACAAAGATTTTGTTGAATTTGGAGGGGACACAACTACAACACAGGCAGTCATGTAGACAGCAGCACAAGGGGAAAACCACCCCATCAAAACAAAGCACCTCTCTACAGCTCTCCTTAGGCACAGCCTCTTGGACTTGACCAAA
The DNA here is from genome assembly GCA_038090715.1 of Florisuga fusca. Lineage (NCBI taxonomy): Eukaryota > Metazoa > Chordata > Aves > Apodiformes > Trochilidae > Florisuga > Florisuga fusca. The sequence goes on from JAAWXA010000039.1 coordinate 1,148,093, forward strand.
CATCTCTCCAAAGGGCAGGCAAGAAAATCAACACTGGCCCTGCCCATCCCAGTCTGTAGGACTATCCCAAAGCAAAGCTGATGGGCACAGGGCACCAGGGAGTGTTCCATGCCCATGGATCATCACCTCAGATATCTTCCAGACATGGAAGTCAACTGGTGGAAAGCACAGCTGTCAACTGCAGGAGTAGAAACTGAGAAGCAGAAGCAGAGCAGCAATGTCTCTTTCCCAAAAAGAGTCAATTCTCTACTCAGCTACAGTAGTAAGGAACAAAAATTGTAAATTCAGAGGAGCTGTATTTACTCTCATTTTGTTTTACTCCCAGATGTCAACTAGTTAGAGATCAGCATACATAAATATATATATACACACACACACACCATATGAGGAAATCCTGTTTGAACAACTTCAGCTTGAGAATGTTTTTTGCTTCCCAAGATTAAGCATCACTGCAATGGCAGCATTCCCTCTCACAGTGATATCCTCCAAGTTGATTATTTTGGGAACATGCCTTTCAAGATAACATTTAACTAAGCCCATATGCTTGACTGATAAAACAGGGGCTTTACAAAAGAGCTGAAGTTGGTACTCCTCAGAAGGCAAAAAGGTGCAAAGGATTTGTTGTGGACACTGAAAACCTTCCCAAGTTCTCACAGGAGTGTTAGGGAGAGAGCTGGGCCTGTGCTCAAGCAGCTGGAAAACCAAAGAATTAATTGTCAGGGCTGGAAGAGACCTCAAAGACCATCTAGTTCCAACCCTCCTGCCATGAGCAGGGACACCTCCCACTAGAAGGTGAGAAGAGGCACTTCTTTTAGCTGTTCAACAAATCATTTGATATGGTTTGGGGAGCAATTGCACAAATTCCATTTATTTATCAAGCAGCAGCAGGCTTCCCCAAGACAAACAGCCCCTACCTTGAAAACATCTCCTCCTACCCTCTACTCTGCCCTGGTGAGGCCACATCTGGAGTATTGTGTCCAGTTCTGGGCCCCTCAGTTTGAGGACAGGGAACTGCTTATAGAGTCCAGGGCAGAGCCACAAAGATGCTGAAGGGAGTGGAACATCTCCTGGTGAGGAAAGGCTGGGAGAGCTGAGGGGCTCTGCAGCCTGGAGAAGACTGAGGGGTGAGCTCATCCCTGTTTACAAATACCTGGAGGGTGTGTCAGGGGATGGAGCCAGGCTCAGTGCTGAGCAGTGGCAGGAGCAGGGTGATGGCTGGAAGCTGGAGCACAGGAGGTTCCATGGGAACATCAGGAAAAGCTTTTTCACTGTGAGGCTGAGGGAGCCCAGAGAGGTGCTGGAGTCTCCTTCTCTGGAGCCTTCCCAAACCCCCTGGATGTGTTCTGTGTGCCCTGCCCTGCCCTGGGGGATCCTGCTGGGGCAGGGGGGTTGGACTGGGGGATCCCCAGAGGTCTCTTCCAACCCCTATCACTGTTATTTCTGATCAGTTCCTCTGAAGAGCAGAGATTTATGGATGGAGTGTCAGCACAGCACCACACACCCTTGGCTGTGCCTCAGCACTTTTTAGCTGCCTCACAAATCCTAAAGGGGTGATGTGCAGCCAGCACCAGACCAGGCAGCCTGAACTGATGGCTGAATAAATCATGAATTTTGCTAAAACTGTCCACCTTCACCTGAAGACTGGCACAGCAGAACAAATATTTGCTAACATGAACAGGATAGTTTATATAAGCTGGAAATAAATATTTTTATTTTTCCATCCATATCCAACCCACAAACCTCTACAGATCCACTCACCCAAGCCCTGCTTTGCCCTGAGCAGTTCACTCAGTTTATTTTTAGCACAAGAGGCAGCATCCATCCAGGCAGTTTCCAAGCTCCATGTGCTGCCCTGCCCTGTTTCACCAAGCATCTGACTGAAATGCAGACACACTTCTCCATCCACACTTAAACTCACCAGGAGTAATTCCAACTCAGAGATGCAAAGAGGAGTCCCATCTCTCTGCCCCAGACAGATACTTGCAACACCATGGTATCAAGGTGTTTGACTTAAAATCCTGCACCATAGCAGAGTCCCAGCTGTGGTGAAACCTGCTGTTGTCTCCACTGAAAGGGCCATTTCAGCCTTTCACTGCTCCATTGCAGCACTGTTCTTTCATACCACTGAAATGCAAGATCCTGGAAGGACTCTCAAGGCTGGACTGGGACCTAAGCTGAAACTGGATTGCAACTGCACTATCTGCATGGCACTAAGTTAATTCTAAGAGTCATCAAAGTGTTAAAATACCTCCATAGATGCAAACAGGATCAGTGATTTGTCTTGCCCCCTCTCACTAGACACCCTTCAGTTGCCATGTTCTTTGAATGAGCCTTCAGAGGTGCACACAGCCACCACAACACACCTCAGAGTGGCTGCTGCACCTTCACCCCTGAAGCCCCCTCAACATCACAGAGCAGCACATCTCCTTGGAAGTTCTGATCAAGTTTCCCCTATGCCCAGCACTCTCCGTGAATAAATGCACAAAGGAAATCAGAAGGCAGCATAAGCTTACAGCAATCAGGAAAGTCCTAAAAGATGTGTTCCACCTCCTCAAAAAACTTGCTAGTTATATTTAAGCTCTAACTGGATTCTTCTTACAGCATGCTGTTCTATCCCCTTAAAAGCAGCTGGTATCACCAGCATTCTTTTCCATGGAGCCCACTTGTTTTCCCTGAATTCTCTTGCTTTGAGGATTTCTGAGATGACAGGAGGTAGGATGGTTTGTTGGAAGCCTGATTCAAATTCTACAGCGAGGTCTCACACATACAGACTTGAACTATGATACACAGCTGAAAAAGGATGCTCCACCCTGTCACACCTCCCACTCAGAACTCAGGTACAGCACCTCTTTTGTTCAAACAAGGAGCAGAACCTTGACTGTAACCATTCTTCACCTTTCACCAGACACTAAAGATCTTTATACTGCACAAACAAGTGGCAGGATCACCATGATCTTCAGCTCTGAAGGAAAAGAAAAAAAAATAAGGTATTGCTTCTGGAATTCTTATGCTTGAAGATAAGGGTTACACCTGCTTGCTTCACCAGCCTTTATAGTGCTATACAGCCAGGCACTGGGCTGTTCTTTTTTTATTTTTTTTTTTTAATCTGAATGCATTTCAATATTCTTAAGTTGTTGGGTTGGAAAACCCAAACCTCAAATTCCCAAAGAGTGTGAGTATCTAACTGATATCTGCTCACACCCCCGGGGGTTACGCTGCCTCAGACAGGCTCTGCAGAAACCCGAGTTCATCCAGACGTTCCTGGGAGCAGCCCCAGGCCTGAGCCAGCTCCTGTCCTCACTGCTGGAGCTGTGCAGAGCTGATGAAATCTATCCCCTTTATACCTGGTGCCCAAATTAAACTGAAAGGTTTTGTGACCTAGGCTAATCCACGCAGCAAACACACTGCAAGATGAAGATTATTTTACAGGGCTGAAGATTCTGGAGGTTCTCCTCTGACAAACCCGAAGTTTTTTCATTCCTGCAGAAGAGCAGCACCCACTGCAGCACCACTGCCTGCTCTGCCTGCACCTGGTTTGCCGGTATTTTACAAATTCCATTAGGTATTAGTCCAGCTGAAGGAGCACCGTCCAGAGGAAATGCAGAAGCACGGATGATAATTCGGGGTTCATGGACCCCCTCAGGCTGGACCCCCCCCTCTCAGCCGCCGCTCCTGCAGCCGCTCCCTCGCTCCCCACACAGCTCCAGCCAGCGGCTGACACTCGCCGTTCGAGGCGGAAGCATTCCCTGTGTAAACACCCCCCAGCGCCGGGGCCCAGGAACCTGGACACAACGGGACAGCAGAGCAACCCCCGGTCTCTGAAGGGGCTACAAGAAAGCTGGGGGAGGGCTTTGGACACGGGGGGGTAGGGAGAGGACAAGGGGAAGCGGATTAAAGCTTGAAGAGGAGAGATTTAGCNGGGGACGGCGGTAGCAGCGCGGGCGAGACCAACTGTAGCGCGGGAGGGGGGGAGTGAGCGCGGGCGGACAGCCAATCAGAGGCGGGGGGCGGGGCCTCCGGGAGGGCGCGCCAAGCGCTTGGCACCGGGGGCGCGCCCAGCAGTCGGGCCCGGGCTGCCCATGGGGCAGGGGTTCGGTGCTGTCAAAGGCTTCTTAACACTTAAACGGGCCTCATAGCTAACGGAAGCCAGCTGGAGGGACGGAAAACATCAGCCCCAATAAGTATAAGCTTATCAATGCTGAAAACTGCGCTTCCTGGGTGTCGTTTTAACACTGGTGCTGCCCGCACGCACCTACTGCAGCTCCCAAGTGACAAGGAAAAGTCATCAGCCTCTGGCTGCTGTGGGCTGAGGTTAATTAATTTGCCAAGCAAGTGTTCTGCCTGCTCTGGAAGCTCAGCCTTTGATTCAGCAAAGCGTGTAGGTACCTGCTGGGAGCTGAGCAGGTGCTCACTTCTTTTAATGACTTCAGGGCTCAGGCAGCTGCGATCCCTATCTCCAGCCTGAGACAGAAATGGGCAAATCGGGGTGTATGCACAAATAAAATATTTCTGCCTTTCTCAAGCTGCTCTCGAAAGAAACCATTTTCCCCCCTAAGCTACTAATTCACATTCCAGTGACCTCGGGTAAAACCAATCCCAGTTCCAGACTCTCAGCTTGTGCTTCTCAAGAGCTGTGCTGTACCCCCTACCCAGGAAAACACCTGATTCATGATGTGGCACTTTGCAGCTTTTTGTAACCATTACTTGGCCTGTGTGTCACCAGAGTTTTGGTGGCAGCATGGCAAGAACCCTCCACTGGTGCTCCTGTGTGAGACCAAAGCCCTGGCGCTGTTGTCCCTCACTTTAGAGACCAGGAATGCTGACAAGGGGATTAGTTTTCCTTGGATGTCACATGTGGTACCTCCTTCCTGCAGGACTTCCCCAAGGCCAAGCTCTGTCTTTTCACTCAAACATTATCTCAGGTGTTTGTTGCTCAACTTTAAACTGTCCTGGCTCTCAGATACCAGATAGGACCTTCCAAGAGATAACAGCTCTGTTTAACTCAACAGGGCACAGCAGCTGCAGCTTCCCCGTTTGAGAAGAACCAGCTGGATTTCCAGGGAAGTGAACTGCCCTGACATCCATCCAGGTGACCCTCCCATGGTAATTTGCACAACCACTGCTCACACTAATTAGAAAATCAAAGCCATCCTGCGTGACTCCTGACAATCTGCTGTCACCCATTCTGCTACCTTAACCTTAACCTGCTTTTTTCCATTCCCCTGTTGCCATTTTTAAACCTTTGGTTGTTTTCCATGCAGGAACAAAATGAATCTGGGAAGCCAAGGATGATCACTCTCAACAGAGTGATCTCAAGAAAAACAGGACCTGTATTCCTTCACAGAGAAGCCATAGTGCATGAAACTCCATCAATAACCCATCACCAAATAAACCCTGAGGTGGAAAATCTTGCTGTGCTTAGAGAAGCCAGATGACTTCAGAAGGCACTTCCTGCCCTAAAATCTCCAAATTTAGGGTTTTTTTGCCAAGACTACTCAGTCTGACTTCCCCAAACCCAGTTTGTAAGATGCAGCACCCTAAGTCCCCAGATCCTTCAGTCTTTCTGTTTCCTCAGAGGTGCCTACCAGCACTAATTAAGAAAAACAAGACCATTGATTACACAGGGCTAATTATTCATCCATTTTACAAGGCTCCACACATCTCATGCACGTGTTTTTCTTGAGGCAAGGTCTGGGAGGACATAATTGATAAATTTGAAAATGCATGCTCTAAGCATCACCATTTGGGTCACAGAATTCAAGCAAAGTCTTTTGTGACCACTCCATGTTTAGTGTTTTTTTTATATATATGGACAGAAAAAGGCTTCCTAGCTGCAGAAGCAAAGCAACAGCAGATGTAGACAGCCCAAGGTATTTTAAACAATTTGAGATCCAAATGAACATTAAGGCCAAGAGGATGTTTTTCTTAGCGGAAGAAATAGAAGCATCCTGGATTTTGTTTTCCCGCTAGTAGGTATAAAGAGGAATAAACAGCTGCTTTTTGTTTCCCCCAGAAATATTTGCATTAAGAAGATTCCTTCTGCAATGGACGCAACTTCTTTTCAAATGAGGACCAGCTGCTTGCTTTGCTTGTTTATAGCAGGACATGCTTAAGGGAGTATTTTTTGTTGGCTGTTTATGAAGATGCAGGAGCAGACTGTCCCTGGTAGGCTGCAGCCTGCAGCGTGGAGTGGAAGAGTCCATGTGCCTCACTGCAGTTGTAGCTGTGAGTTGTGAAGGGGTCAATGCCAAATCCAGCTGGTTCAGGGACACTGGATAAACTTAACATCTGGAGTCCCCAGCATAAGGACACAGAGCTCCTGGAAGGTGTCCAGAGGAGCCACTCAAATGCTCAGGGTGCTCCCTGGGAAGCCAGGATGAGGAGTTGGGGTTGTTCAGCCTGGAGAAGAGGAGGCTCCCAGGTGAGCTCAGAGCAACCTCCCAATATCTGAAGGGGCTACAAGAAAGCTGGGGGAGGGCTTTGGACACGGGGGGGTAGGGAGAGGACAAGGGGAAACGGATTAAAGCTTGAAGAGGAGAGATTTAGCTAAACATTAGGGAGAACTTCTTTAATTTGAGGGTGGTGACACCCCTCCAGGTTGCCCAGAGAAGCTGTGGCTGCCCCATCCCTGGCAGTGTTGAAGGCCAGGCTGGGCAGGGCTCTGAGCACCCTGGGCTGGGGGAGGTGTCCCTGCCCATGCAGGGGGGTTGGAACCAGATGATCTTAAAGGTTCCTTCCAACCCTGACTGTTCTATGATTCTAAACCTGAGCCTTACCAGGTGTTTCCCACACCTCCTGCCATGGGATTACCCATCCCACCAGAAAAGAGTGTGTCAGGCATTAAACAAGGGGCTGTAAACAAAGGAAGCAAAAAGTGATGTCAGTTGACAACTCAATGGCCCTACAGCCTCAAATTCATGTGCAATTAATAACAGAGCTTTTGATCTTCCAATCAGCAACTAAAAAAACACATGTGCTTTCTCTGGATGTTTGATTATAGCCAAGGAAGCCAAAGGATAAATACTTATTAGCATTACAAAGTGCCCTTCACATTTAGCCAGAACTTCATCAAGCATCTGTGGTCCAATATGATGTGGTTTTTATTTTATCCTCCTGCACGCATGGTGAAATGCTATTTATTTTGTTTATTCCAGTGTTTAGCCAGGACCAAGGGTGACTGTGAAAACATGCTTAGAAACAAGATCCTAGAGAAAACTTTCATGCTTCACCAAATGTTCATTTTTCTATTAAAGGAAAAGACATCTTGAGTGGGGTTTTTTTAGGTCAGATTGCTCATTTTCTTTCATGTCAAGCCTGTGGCTCTTGCAAGATATGTAAACTTTTATTAGGGGTTCTCATAAACTGAATTTACTGCTGCAAGTCTTCCAGCAATGGTAATGTTTAGCTTGCTGGGTTTTATTAGTCAGAGTCAGTAAACCAGCAGCATCCCTCGATTTGAGGCAGAAAACTCAGTGTTTCTTGGAAACTAATATAGGAAAAAGGTATCTACAACACTACCCAATGTCTTGGAATTCCATATTCAAGCCACAGATAGTTCTCACTATGGAGATCTTTGTACACACTGTCAAAATAGCACAATTAAAAAAAAAACCCTAACACCTCCCTCCCATTCTGATTCCAAAGTAACTCTGCTGAGTGCTCCTGGAATATAAAGGTTTGAGGAGTTCCTCCATTCACTGCAGGGACTGAGGAGTACATCAAGATATGGTTAATGAAAAACAACATACTGCCATTTAGTGAGAGGTTTGAGGCATCCCCCCCACTTCTTTGGAAAGAATGCTAAAACCAAACTTTTCCTCCAATTCAGCAGCACCCAAGCATTTCATTTATGTAAGAGACAATAAAACTGGCAGCCCAAGATGACCATATAGTGTCCCAAAATGAGACATTCTACCAGCTCAGCACTGTCACAGTAACAGCAGAGAAATTCCAGGGTACACATCTCTCAAACATGCATATTGCTGGAGACACGAGGTTTTTCTGCCTTTGATCATTTTCTTACATTTGTTTTGCCTAAATGGGCAACCCAAGTCGTGTCTCACATCCCTGCCACAGACTGAGAGCTGACTCAGCTGAAGCCCCATCCACAGAGGGTATTTATTTAGCAGAGTTGTTTTAAAGAGAAGTCACATCTCTGCAACCTGGGTCCAGATCTTGGACAGAGAGGAATCATTTAATTTTTTTTTCACCTATAAAGTAAAATACTCATCCACTAGTAACAACCATTTAAGTTCAGCATTTTGAGAACACTGTATCTGGACATGCCTTGGGAGTTATTTGCAGCCACATGTTTCACATGTTCCAAAGATTTCAATCCAACTGGATTCCACAAAATATTTAAAAGAAGATGGATAAGTGTGGATGAGATATATTTGAAATCTCACCTGCAGAAATCCAGCAATGCTTGTTGAGAAAAGGACTATGAGGCTTTTTTTTTTAAATATCAGTCCAGAGTAATGGACTGTACAACTTCTGGGATTGCTGGTTTTCCAGTGTATCCCACTTAGCTGCATATCCTAGGATGCTGTTTGTTTCTGTGCTTGCTCTTTCAGTTCTATATTTCAGCACAGGAAGCTTGATTGACAGGGGCTTTCAGAAATGTTTTTAGCCTGAGCAAAGAGAGTATTGAGAACATTCCTGTCAAACTTGGTCATTAACTGTAGTAATCATGCCTGCAGCTTGTCATTAAAAAAGCATCAAGGAGAAGCTGATTAAATGCACCAGAAAGAAACAAAACTTTCCATTCGTTTCCTTTTTCCTTGACACGTTGCAGTCCATTTAAAGCTTGCTATTATACCAGCCAAAAGAATTAGAAGAGCCTGGATTCTTTCTGAATACAATAGTCAACAGTTCACTGGTTAGAATCTGTATAGAATTAGCCAGTGACATGGACAAATGGAAAAACATACTGCAAGGGCTAAAAACCACTCTTCTGCAGGCTTCATTACAAACCCTCTATCAATACTCTTTCTACTGCTAAACTGAAAAATTATCACAAAGTAGCACGCATCAAATAAAGGAGAAATGCCAGGGGGATGCCTGTGCCTGTAGGATCAGAGGCAGAAAACCCCTCCCATTTTTTCCATGCCAGTGCTTTCCTCTTTGGGGCAAACTTCATCTTCACAGAAAAAACAGCAGAGAGCAGAATGAGCACAAGGAGTTGGGCCACATCTTGTCCAAAGTCACACCTCAACCAGCCCCAGCTGACACCTGGGACCTGCCATACCACCCTCCTGACTCCAGCATGACCTCAGCTTTGCCAAACGAGCACCAAAACATCTCAGCACAGACACAGAATGGATTTGCTGATCAAGCTGAGCATATTCACCATGAAAAACCTGCATGTTCTTTCACTCCATTCCATGAGCTGTCTCTCCTCATGCAAGTCTACCTCAGGCTTCAGAATATTGTTCATGCCCATGGGATCTGCCTGCCTGCCACATCCAATCAATAAGGATGGGAAAGGAGACTTAATGGAGCCTCTGGCACTTTTCCCATTTTAGGGCAGAGCCCTACTGAGAGGGGTTTCTTTGCTCTCAGACTTCAGATTTAGGTTTTTATTGCTTGTTGCTTGGCTAGCAAGAAGGCTTCCAAAGACAAAAAAAAGCATCAGTATCAGAACTTGTATCCATGAGGGGAGACACCCAACAAACTGGAGTGGAGATAGAGCTGAAGTTTCCCATCCAGGTCTGGCTCTCTCTGTGACACAAAAGCATTCTGGAAGGACAGACAGCAACACGGGGGTCACCACAAAGGATGTGTCAACCATTTCAAGCAGAGAACTCCTACACTGCTCTCCTCCTATGCAGATCATTGCTACTCTTGGCAGGAAAAGAAAAAAAAAACATGCATGTGGGAGGCAATGAATGTTATTTCAAACTGAGAGAACTTCATGTGTGTTCTTTGGAAAGGAGGAGATCAAGAGCATGTTAGTATCCAGTGGGGAACTGACAGGAGGGATGTGATGGGATCCTGTGAAAAAACAGGAGAAGAGGCAATTGTGGGGAAGGATCAAGATTGAAAAGAATCTTGCTTGGATGTTTTAAAATAAAAAAATATTGGGGTGAGGGTGACCCATCCTATCCTGTTAGCTTGGGCTAACAGCTAAAATGAAAGAAAGTCTGTTATGATGAAAAAGGGTTTAAATTCTGGCTGGTGCAGCCCCAGAGAAGCTCCTCACCTCCACATGTGTGTACAGATGTGCCCTCTGCATGGCTTCTTCCACCTGGCACCAAGGAAATAGCAGTTTTGAAGAGTACCAGTGGTGCTTACTCATCTTGGATCCCTGATTCTGCCTCTAGCTTGCCTGATGGAAAACTAACCAACAGTGTGTTGGTGTGAACAATTGATCTTTAGTCTGAGAGTAGTCTGACTAATCTAACACACAGCTCAAGCCAGGTATATAGTTTAGAAAGCTGTTGATGAAACTACTACAATTTGACTTCCATCAGACCAAGGTGTTCTTGAAGCTTTCTGGCTCCAGTTCAGCACCATTTTTTTTTTAATTTGTTTAGTGGAAAGAAAGGAGAAGAAAATCTGAAGGGAGAAGGAAGGGAAGGAACCCTGGGACAGCACATGCTGGGGTGTAAAATGCAAAAAAATGTTTTTTCAGAAGTGCATGTTCTGAACATCACCTTGGCATCAGACAATAATAAATGTTCAGGATTACACTGAAAGGGTCTAATTTCCAAGTAACTATAGCAATGGGGAGAAAAGGCTGCCTTTGGACACATTCCCTCCTGCCTTAATGTTTCCCTGGGGTGGGGAAGGGGTCCAGAGAATGTGCTCTAGATCTTTAATGACTCAGGTTTTCCAGAGCCTCCTCTGATCACTCAGCAGGCTGGGTTTAAGAGAAGCAGAGACTGGTACCTCAGAAGGAAGCCAGACATTTCAAAAACAATCCCACTGAACTGTTCCAGAGGGTTGAATGCACCAGGTTCCTGACACGAGGCTGTCAAAATCAAGATGTGTCAGATGGCAACACAACCCTGTATGAAGTGCCTTAAAGTCTAACAGCTCACCACTGCTTCCCTCTGTCCCAAAGAAACAGCACTTTCCAGAAAGCCCAACAGCCTTAAAATGAGTGTCAAGTGAGAATACACACTGGCCCCAGCCAGGTATTTTTTGCCAGAGAAGATCATGTTTCTGGGTTGTTTTACACACCAGTTTCTAGAATTTACTTTGGGAGTTGGGGGGTAATAATAATTCTAGAGGCTTCCTTTTCTTGATATTTTCCAGAGCTGTTTGAGAATGGGAGGGTGGAGCTGGCACACTGAGTCAGTGGTTTCAGAAAATACTGCTTTATTCAACCAGGGAAAAAAACTGCTTGATCCTGTTGGTGTTTTTGTAGGTAACTTGATGCATGGTTCTATTTTTGATACCAATTCTGCAGCAATACAAACTGATTGGAGAAAATTGCAGGGGGAGGAAGAGAAAAGGAAGCTCACTTTACAAAAGAACAAGAACTGCCTGCTCCAAGGAAACCTCTTGAACCTGCAAGGGTTTAACCATGTGCCTTCCATAAAAAAGTTAAAAATGAGAAGTTAGATTTTTTTAACTGCATAAAAATAATAGGGAATTGTGATTGTTCAGTGATATGTGAAGGAGTTGAACCAAACCACATACAGGAAAAATCTTTCATCATTGCTCTAGATCAAAACCAGTAATGCTTTTAAGGCAAATGTAAGACCACAAAAAATAGTAACTATAGAAAAAAGTTGCCAGCTTCAGAGAGCCACAGCCACGACTTACATTTGTTACTTTAGTCTTTAATTGACTTTTCAAAGAAAAGCTTTACAAAGCAGCAGAGCTACCTCTTGCCTCCTCCTCTCAACTTGATAAACTGTCAGAACTTGAAGAAATAAACACAAGTAATCACAGATAAAAATTACCTTTCTAAGTGGGAATGGGAACATTATTACTTGAAAAACACCCTATTTTTTTCACAAGGCTTCTGGAGAATGAATTCCAGAAAGCCTACACAACATTTGCAATGTAAAATTCATTACAGTAAGCCTGAAACTATTCACACTTACATTCCTAGTTCTACAGCACTGTGACATACTTCAGGATGTGCCAAAGACTCATACATCATGGAAAACCCTTCCCACAACTCCTTACTCTTAATTTTAGCAACCTCCTGTATGGAGCTAAGTTATTGAATATGACTTTTTTTTTATTTTTTTCCCTGGTATTATTCAGCTGTTTTTCCCAACTAAGGAAGAAGGGGAAAGGGCTAGGGTGTTCAAAATGAAAAAGTTGATCTCTGGGACATTGATAGCGATTGGCAACAACTGTTTTTTCACACACCTGTATCTCATTTCAGGCCCTGCAGAGATGTAGAGGACAGCCAGCACAGGTACAGCAACTGTGTAACACCCAGGACCTTGGTGAGGGAAAACCTACGCTGGAGTGCGTGTCCAGCAGGATATATTCAACCCTGAGCGAACAAGATGGGATCCTACAGCGAAGGATCGGCTCTTACCACGCCTGAGGGGAGAGCCCTGAGGGGAGAAGCCCGACGGGGGTGGGCCCAAACCGGCGGCCACTGAGAGGACGGGGATCCTGCCTTAGGCTGAAGCTTCACAAGGACACAAACGGGAAACCTGGATGAGAAGCGGGGCCTAGGCTGTGGTAAACCCAATCCCAGCGGGAAAACCCGGACTTCTTGGCCAGTCCCAAGGTCGCCCGCAGCGGCCACCGCGCCCGCCCGCCCGTAACCTTGACAACGGAGGCCGGGACGGGGAAGGAGGGAAATCTCGCGAGATCTGGCGCTCCGCCGCTCGCCCGTGCCAGCGGATCTCGCGAGAATTGCGCGGGGGAGGAGGCGAGGGCACGGCCTGAGGTGGGAGGGGACGGCCAAGATGGCGTCGGAGGGCGAGCTGGGCAGGAAGTGGGACCGGTGTCTGGCGGACTCCGCCGTCAAGCTGGGTAAGGGCGGGGAGGCCAGGGCGGAGGGGGAGGACCCAGGGAGGAGCAGCGGCGGCACTCCCAACGCCGGAGCGCCC
>JAAWXA010000039.1:1161140-1186611 GCA_038090715.1 Florisuga fusca
CGGGGTGTCCCGCCGCTTGGGCCTCACCGTGGGGCAGCGCTGGTCCCGGGGGTTGGGGCTCGGCGGAGCGGGAGGGAGCCGGGAGGCTCCGGGCCTGGCAAGGTGACCTTGTGCGCGGGCGCGGACCCCCGCTTGTCCGGCTCCCATGGTCGCCCCGGGGCTCTTCTCCCCGACCGGGCCTCGTCTTACCCGCGATCCGGTGGCGTAGGGTGGGTTTTGATCTCTGGTTACTCTCTCTGTGGAAAACCAGAAGTTTCCGTAGGAAATCTCCCTCTGCACTGAGCCCCGGGGCCCGCGGGACCCCTCCTGTCCCGAATGAATGGGCGCCGGGCAGGCAGGGGCCTTCAGTGCCACGACCTTGCCCGCCTTCAGTTTCCCTGTGACGCCAGCTTGCTTTTGGAGATGTGTGCCTGCAGAGCTGGTGGTAGCACCCGGAGGACGAGGTGGGCTGTGTTTATTAAAAGCAATACGTTGCGTGACACGCTGATAGCTTTGGCATGTGTTGCTTAGTAAAGTGTGTGCAGTTTGACATTGAGAAGCTTTCCACCCGGTGTCCCAGCCCTGCAGATCGTTGTACCATTGCTTTTAAGGAGGGCAACTGTTCCGTGGATTTTCTTGTGTGCTTATTTGTCATTAACGTTAGGGCTATGCACATGCCTGCTGGGCTGCACCAAACCATTCATGACATTTTGCTTACAACTCTCAGTTTTAGGAGTGAGTGTAAAGGTGTATGCACAGCCTCTGGCAGGCTGGCAAATCGACTGGACAGAGGTTGTGGCTTTACAAAATGTGTGTACCAGAGGAAATCTTTAAATGCAATGCAGAGAGGTAGAAGGGAAGTGTCTGACACAGAAGGTGTGTTCCATGTGGGTGCAGAAGTCTCTTTTAGAGCCATAAATAGTATCTGAGGAACATGAATGTTTATTACATGTTGCTCTAGTGGCATGCTTGACAGCTGAGGAGGAACTAGGGGTTTTAGTTGCCTAATATTTTTCCATTAGAATAGATGTTTAATAATTGTAAGTAAACTGAAACTTCCATTGTTTATAACATGCCTTTGAAAAGTGTCAAGTGCTCCAGAGCAATATTTTGCCCGATGAAATTCTATTCAGGTTTCTTTGACAAACATACCCAGATATGTTTATGTTTCATAGCATTGGTTGCTTTATCATAATATGTTAAGTATGCTGAATTATAAACAAGAGCTTGTTCCATGCTGCAGCTGCACATGTACATGTAGGAATCCTGGCCAGGGAAAGGTACTCGGGGAGGCTGAAAGAAGAGGATGTAGGGTTGATATTTCATGCAGCAGATCTTTTCAGTAGTCTTTGCATTTTAATTTGGTGTTTTCTTCTGTCCTGAAGTGGCAACAAAAAAAAGTGTTCTCAGGCTTTCTGCACTAGCACTGTAGATCAAGGCTTCCCAGTGGCAGCTTTGTGAGGGCATTGAGTAAAGGTCATGGTAAAATTCATGATTTTCATTAAATTGAACCCAAAAGGTCACGTGGGCTGCAGCTCTTTAATTTTGCCCTTAGCACTAAGCCCTATGTGGTGGCCTGAGGCACGTGTTTTTCTTCATGTCTGATAATGTTTTGGTTTTGTGTGTTGTGACTGACCCAGTAACTCTGCTGGCAAACTCCTCCATGGTGTTAGCAAAAAATGTGTTGTATGAACGTGGGAAACCAGAACCACCCAGCAGTTGCTTGGTACTTGAGTAGTTTGTGACTGAAGATGATGGTGGTCTTCAGATGTGAAGTGAGTCGGCAGCCCAGCTGTGCAGACTGCCAGCTGAGTGCTGCTGGCACAAACTTCTCAGACTGTCTTTGTGGAAGTGGTTGTTTTCTCTGCAGGGACTTCAAGAGCCTGGTTTTGGTGATCTTTTTTGTAATATTGCTGCAAAGTTTCCTGGAGTGCCCAATAAACTGTCAAGGGCAGTTGTTATACTGGAAAGAGAGAAAGAAAATAAATAGGTTTTCACTTGAGAATTTTGTTACTTGTTGTATGGGATATCAAAGTTTACTAAATCCTCTCTTCTTTGCCAGATTTTTTCTTTTAGTGGCCACAGTTTCCTTCCTGTACGTTCCTTAACATCCTTCCTGAGCAGTGTTGCAGGACCCATCTTTCCAAGAGCAAACATTGGGATTAGCCCTGTGTTTTCCTATCCCAGCCCTTGTAAATAAAGGAAAGCACTGAATTCCTGAAGCCTTGACAGTTTTTCAGTGCCTGTGAGAACTGCAGGGACAGAACTCCTGTGGATTAATGAGAGGGCTGGAGGGACATGGGAAACAGGAGAGTGAAAGTGGGAGGTCTCAGCTGTCAGGATGACTTTATTAGTATCGTTTGAAGGAGAACTTCGGGGCTCTGCAGCCTGTCTGGTGTGTTGGTCTCAGGCTTTCCACTCCAGTTGTTCCAGCCAGTGTTTGTAGCTGGCTGTGTTGTTTGGCGTTACACTGTTTTAGTTGGAGATCAAGCTCTTGGCAGAAACTCCTGCCACTAAAATGTCCAAAATACAGATTCATCTGACACTACACCTTTTGAAACGCTATGTTATATTTTTGACCTCTTGGTCACTACCTGTGTTCAGCTTGTAATTTAGAATTAAAACTCCTTCCTGTTAGTTCCAAACAAACGCCGTTGTCAGGCGTTGCTAGGACAGCACTTAATTTCCAGCAGTTAGGTCCTGTAAGCCTCTCTGTACCGGCACAGAGAATACAAACATTGTGAAATGAGTTTACCTATTCACCTCCTTTTTATTAGGACTGACAAGTATTTGTTTTGCTAATGCTCAGGATGGGTCTGGGTGTTTTTGTTCCCCTTTCTGAATCTTGCTGTAGCCACAGTGTTTGTGTGTAGTGGGATGGATTTTTCTTGGCTGGCTGGGCAGTTTCTTTCCTGGGTGATTCAGATCTTGCTGGCTTCAGCTTTGCACCCTTCTTAAGACTTTTCATCTGGGCAATCATTTAAATAATTTAATTTTCCTTTCCATCTTTCTTCCTGATACTGATTTCTCTGTTATAAATGCCTGTGTGCTAACCTTCACAACTGTTTCTTCCTTTTTATCAGTAGAGGTCTGCAGAGAAAGGACTGGGGAGTAAGTAGTGGTGTAGTCTTCCTCCATCATGCCAGCTTCATACCCTGCTTAAAGGATTTCTTGTTTGCTTAACTGATTGGTAGTTCATGCCTGTTTATTTGGAAAGACAGTTACTCATGGAGGACTGGCAGAGGTTTTTTTTTTCTCAGTGAAGCCATAATTTTGGAGAAAGTATTACAAAATGCCAGGGAATAGGGAGGTAGTAAAGAGTATGTGTGTATGGAGGGCAAAGCTGTGTACTTTGTGTGTTGGTTTGTTTTGAAACTGGTGTAGTTTTAGATGAGTTGTAATTTACCTGATGTTGAAAGGTAACCCTAGCAAAGCCCTTTACTTCTTGGCTTGGCGCTAAGTTGCTGTGCTAAAGTTAATGTTGTGGTTTTTTTCAGGAGATAAATATTTTGATGTATGTCTGTGTTTAACCAAAATTCAGCCTGGAAGCTTGTAAATAACTCAGTGTAGTAATGTTCCTTTTCCCCTAATCCTATGTTTTGACATCTGAAAATGAAATGCCTCTAATTTCTATTTAGTAGGAATTTTTCCTAAGAGAAAAGGGCACTTTGAATTCTCCTGCAACTATTACATTTTTTCTTCTGGCTTGCATCATCTGGCCTGTTTCTGTTAACAGCAGGGGTGAAATTGTATTGTTTTTGTCATTCCACAGATTGCAAACCCTGCTACGATTCTGAAATATTCAATGTCAGTATTTTAAAATAATCATGGTTGTGAATGGGATAAAGTCAGTCCATATAATGACAAAATTTGAGTATACTTTCTGAAAACTGGATTAGACTTTCTGTAAATAAACAGAAATCCTGGAGTTGATGTTTTGAAGTGTGTTTGGGTTTTTTGTTGTTGCTTAGGTTTGGGTTTTGGTGGGTTTTTTTTGTGTTTTTTGGTGTAACATGGCCATACAATCTTAACTACCAGGTCAGAAGACTTGTTCTTAGTTTGGGATTTTGTTTTTAATGCTGGGGAACACAAACATTAACATAAGCACATGGTGCATTGTTATGTGAGCTTTGTTTGTAACTCCAAGTTATTTTTCTTTGGTGTACAGAAGATCACATTCTACCAGTTGCATCTTGTAGCAGACCAAGTAGTGTAAATATTAATTGCTCATGGCTGGTGCAGGGGAAGAAATGTTGGGACTTCTGGAAGACAAGTTACAGCAGTAGGTGGCAACAACTTTTTGTTCTTTTACGTCGGATTTAGTTCTCTGACAGAACTGCTTTCAGGGCTGCTGGCTCATCCTTGAGATAATAAATTGATTGTGAGATATTTGAGAGGGATCAGGCTTCTTTCCTTAGCATTTCTGAGGGTGAGGTGCCACTGGAACACTTCTTGCTCAAAATTGCCTCTTTTTCTTAGCTGGGTCAGTAGAGCATCACTGATGGTCAGCCTGCATCGGATGGGTGTGGTGTGACTGCCAACCCTGGATATGTTTACTTTTCTTTTTAGCAATGCCATTGTTTTCACTAGTGGCATATTTACTGCAGTAAGACAGGGCAGAGTTTTGAGTGAGGTATTTTCTCTATTATCAGTATCTTGCTGATTTTTTTAGCTATTTCTAAAGTGAGTGAGCCCTGATCTTGTCTGGGAGCTTGATGCAGGATTGAGATCTTTTGTGCTGATTCAAAGAGCAGCCTCCACTCTTCTCCCCTTCCCCTTTTAAAAGAGGGAGGAAGTGTCTGTGTGTGTGTGTGTGTGTATGCCCTCTCATCTCACCAGCTCATTCAACAGGGTAAGGATAAAAAGTTTCTGGCCTGGCTTCAAGGCTATGGCTGGGATTGCTGGGGAGATGGTGGGCTAAGGGCCATCCCTCCTGCTGCTGGGTGCCCATCTGGTGTTTATCTAGGGTTAGCCTTGGGGCAGCAGTTGAGCTGTAGGAGTGCTGAAGGGTGAAAGTGGCCCCTGAAAACATGTCAGGATTTTTGTATTATAATGGTATTTGGATATTTATATCCTGTCATTCCAAGTATTCTGTGTTACTAAAGGCAAATGCTAGAGGAAAACAAAACACTTTTTTTCCACTGCTTCTTCCTCGAGAACTTGGTGTATAGTTTCACTGTATTTTCTTCTTGTGTCCTTGCTCATTTTTCTGTCTGCTATGTAAACAATCCACACAATGGGGGAGATGAGAATGAAAGCTTCAAAGTTGGTGTTTGAAGAAAATATGCCTTGGTAAGAGTCTGCTTAAAATTAATTCTCTCTGTAAATAAGTGATTTCATGGTCTCAGATTTCTCACTGCTGCTAGGTCCTGGTGTTTGAAGAAGAATCTCCTCACCATTTTTGCAGAACAGTTGTCTATTTTCTAAAAGTGGGATTGGAGTGGGGCAGGATGGATCACCCTTCAGCTAAAGGAGAATGTAGTTTGGGAGTTCCTTGACTACTTTTTTTTTTGATTTGATTTGAAGATCTTGGCTTTTTTTGTGGTTGAGGGTGGGGTGGTATTACTTCACCTAAAGCAAATCTTAGTGCTGAGCTGAGTTGATGCTCATTTGAAACTTCCAGTGCATCAGGTCCTCGCTGTTGCACCTTGAAGCTGTTGCTGTCACTGTCCCCAATGAGAAGCTAGCCAAGCTTGATAGATTTTCTTGGTCCTGATGGAAGCTGTCCTTCTGTCTGAGAAGAAATCTTCTCTGTTGGGGCAAGTCCCTGACCTGTTTAGAGACTCTTGTCTGTACAAAGCAGCTGCCATATTCTTAGAACAAAGAAGCCATCTTCCAGGAGTTCCTTCTTCATTTTGTTTCAGTCAGTTAGTTGTAAATCAGTTAATTCATCAGTAAACTGTAAATTAACAGAATCTGAAGGAGAGGAGGCTGAAGCTCTGTATTTGTGTTTAAGGAATGGCAGAGGAAAATAATCTGATGGCAAAAAGAAAACTATCTAGTAGTTTTAAAACTTTAAGCTGCTATAGTAACAGCAACACATTTGCCAGATGTTAATGAGCATATTTTAATCTTTCTAGTTTAAGTTTCAGTCTATTGAAGAAAAATATATCTAGATGTGGTAGTCTTAACAACTGCTTCAGCCTGTAGCTACTTGGGTAGCCTAGGACAGAACCAAGCAGTATTGCTGTTGGAGGGACTGTTGATTAAATTTATAGAAAAAGCTTTTCCCAGATGTTCTTATGGGGCCAGAGCCCATCCAGAAGATTTGTGTTTCTGTCCCAGACAGTTTTATGATGTCCTATTGGGTACGCGGCACGTGCTCTTCTGTGTGTTATATTGATTTGAGGTAGTATGACGTTTTTCTTGGAAGGTGGATGAGCCAGAAAAAGTAGAACGAAAAAGTTTTGGAGGCTGGGCTTGCTGCCTAACACCAATTGCTTGTGGCTGTGCTGGTCTGTATGGTCTGGATGCTTACTGGGGAGCAGGAGTAAGATGTCCACAAAACCATCCTGCCCCTGTTGACACTGACTGTAAAGGAGTCGAAGCTGAAGTGATGGATGTGAGGTGAAAGAGACTGTTTTTCTAGTTAAACATTTTAAACTGTCAAAGAAGGTGAAAAATGCATTGTAGTCTTTCCTGTGGCCTTTTCCTCCAAAGAGCCTGTCATGCAAGAAAGGGAGGGAAAATGTGTTGGGCATGGATCAAGCCCTTAGTGTTTCCATGTTCGTTTGTTTTTATTGTAAGATAAACCTTTCATGTTTTATTGTTATGAAGTTAAAGCCTGGCCTAAAGGTGCTGATCTTTAGTAGAAACAGCTGCAGTGTGAGTGTCCCCTGGTCAGGTGGGAGGCTCTTTGAAACAACATGTTGCCTCTTTAAAAGGAAATTGAGCATGTGAGAACTTAAACCTGTAAAACTCATCAGCAGCTTTGCCATTGTTTATCTCTGGTGTAATTTTAGATAGAATTAAAGTGAAACACGTTACTTTGCTTCCAAGACAAGATGGTTTAGCTCCCCCTTGGTCCTGGAGATACAGGAAATGACCACATAACCACAAAATACTTTCTAGTGGAATGAAGATTAGTGACAAACTATCCACAGAAATAGGTTCTTAACCAGAGGGGCTAAGAAATTAAATGTAGCTAAAGCTTCTGGCTTTGAGTTGGAAGCAAATAATAAAAAGCAAATGCTTTTTGGCTGATGTGAGAGGGCAGATTGGAGCATTTCTTGTTGATAGGGTGTTGGAAACAGTTTTCAGTATAGACTGTAGTTTGTTCATCAGTAAGAAAAGGAATGAACCTAACTGCCTTTGGGATGAGGGAGGCTAAGGTACATTTTTGGCTTTGGTTCCCAAATCACCTTCTTGCACAGAAAACAACCAGCCATTAGCTGTCAGGTCTTCTTTACATCTCTGTAGCATTTTCATTACCTAAAGGAGGGCCTGAGGTATCTTACCATCACCCTTTTAAACTCATCAGCTGCTCTGCTCCCCTTCCTGCTGGAACAGGGAGCAGTGATAGCATAAAATAGCATTAAAATTGCATTTTTGTGAAAAAGAAGAATGTTTTCAGCTTCACTGCTTCAGAAAAAAAAGCTTTATTGGGAGAGACAGGAGTCAGTCATGCTGGACCACATCTTTTTAACAGTGGTGTTGGGTATTAGTGTGGCAGAAGACCTTGGGTTTGTTTCAGGCTTAAGCTGAATTGGAGTTGGCCAAAATAGTAAATTTTTCACCTTCAAGTGTATCCTGTGCCTTCCCCCATGGCCAAGAGGAAACAGCATTGATGGTATCTGTGTGAAGCCCTCCCAAAGGGGGCTGTAATGTGAGAGAGCATCTGAAGGAGGTGAAGAGAATACAAGATAATGAAGATTTCTGGGTGTAGCTGGAAAGAAACTTCATTAACCAGAGCTGCTTCCTCAGTTCAGGCTTTTCTGAAGACAAAACAGAAAGGAGCAGTTTACCACCACATGGATAAAAAGAGTGTGGGTTTGCCTGGTAACTTGTAAAATGTGGTGACATTAGAAACTGCCCAGGCTCTGCATTGAGATGATGCAAAATTTGTCATCCTGTACACCATTTCTCATTGATTAGCTAAACTGTTTGCCTTGGCAGAGGGGGATCTTCTCTTGGACAGGAAAGTGCAGAACCAGTATCGCTCGCTGCGTCACAGCCCTTCTGAGCTGGACAGTCCAAGCAACGCCTAGTGCTGTCTCAACAGAGTCATTCCCTCCAAAAGGTCCTTTTCAAACCTACAGTCCAACAGCCCAAAAGTTAAAAAGGCAGAACTCCATAGTGTTGGAAAAGCCTGGCAGAGGCTGTCAGGTCAGTGGCCAAACCCTCGTCTGTTGGATGAATTCTTTGAGATAGGAATTAGCCCTAATAGCATAAACATTCTGTGAGAGCCAACACCAGCTGTGTTCTAGCAAAGGTGCAAAAGGAAAGCTCTGTGTGGGAAGGGGGAGTGGAGGAATTAGCAGGGATGAACTGCTGCTTTGGTGATGCATGATGGTTCTTCCAGTCTGCATGTAAATGCTGGGCAGTGACAGGAGATGAGTAGTGAGCTGTTCATACGAGATGCTCCAAGTTGTGTGGCTCTTGCTGTCTGAACTGCAGAAAAAGCCTGAAGCTCTGACCAGACAGCTGAGGAACTGAGACTTTCCCTTAGCTGTGCAAATGATCAGGGTGAAAACCTGACCTTCTGCAAAACGTGCAGTTTACAAAATGTCTGGGGGAGTTATGTCAGGACCACTTGGCAGGCAGGCAAAGTTCTTCCCTGCAGTTGCATGTTTTGTGAGCCTACTCCAGCCTTGTAATGACCTGGTAGAGTAGTTACCTCTGTCACAGCTGAAAATCTGTAGTAAAGTGAAACGAGTTTCCAAAAGCAACTCTAGTTTTCATCTAAAGATGGATAGTGAAGTCCTAACAGGGGAGTAAACATCAGAGAGGCTGGTCATCTCTCTTCTAATATTCAAGGTTTTTTGATCTATGGAGAACATGGGGTGCTTAGTTAATTTATTATTTAGTGCAGTGAGTCTTGTTTTAGTAATCTGTACCTCAATAGGAGCCACCATTAATATGCTTTTTGCAAGAAAAAAGGTTTAAAGAGCAGAAGGAAACTTTAAAAAAGAAGCAGACTCCCATAGGCCAAGAGGGTATAGGATTCTTTGGCATTGTTCTGGATCCAGCCCACTTCATAATGTGTTCAACAGGAGCTTGAGTAAGGATCCCATGCTTTTAGAACTATTTAAAATAAAAGTTGTGTGTCTTTTAATTAAAAATCTCAGCATACTGAGGTTAGATTTCTTGTATTGAGAGGATTGAAACCTGTAATGGGATGTGTTTGCCACAAAATAAACCCAAAACTGTTAATTGTTTTTTGAATGAGCATATGCAGAAGTGATTTTTTTCTTTGTTTCTTTAAGCTCTTGTACTTCTGTGCCTTATCTAATATTCTTGTCTGTAGTGAATATAAAGGTAGAATTTACTCACCAAGCTCTAAGTTTTCCCTGTTATATTTATTGAGTCATCAGAGGAGTTTTGCAGACTTGCCTGACTTCTTGCAAAAAATCATGAGCACACCATCCAAGGAAAGCAAAAAAGATTTTAAAATATGCCAGAGGAGTTTTTTTAATGGTGCTGGAAACATTTTTTTTTCAACTGCTGCAGTTACTTCTATATATAGTATAAGGATGTGAAAAGTCATTCATTCCTAATGTGTTTAAATATGCTCCATAATGAATGTTGTGGATGTGAAAGATAAGCAGCCTGGAGCTTTCTTTTGCAAGGTATAGGGTAACACAGAACATCAAAGTTTTGCTGCCCTCAGGACACACATTGAAGTAGTTAAAGTAGTGAGATAAATGAAATATAATAAGATACTCATCTGCAAAATCTAAAGCTCAAGGACACTGAGTTTTCATTTAAGTGTTTCTCATTTGCTGGCAACGAGCCAAATAAATCTTAATTCAACACTGGAGATGGTGACAGAAATTCAGTGATTTTCCCTGGGATGAGAGTCTGGTTTGTTTCCCAAATCTTTATGATAATGGACTTGTATATGTTTGGATTCTAATCTGAATTAGCTGCTTACAGTTATTTAGGAAAACAATTTTCGTTGGTTTTGATATTTTTGTTTTTTAATTGCTATTTAAGGACATTTTTGTTTGGTATGCTGAGTGTAGTCTGATATTCCTGAGTTGGAAGGAAGAATTACTGTGAAGAATTAAATTTTCCATTGCTTTGCCTTATCTTAGTCCTCATTTGCTGCATTTCTTCTTACAGGTGCTGGATTTGGGTTAGGAATTGTTTTCTCAGTCATCTTCTTCAAAAGTAAGTGTACTGCAGTAAAATTCATGTCCAGGTTTCCTTGTTTCTATTGTAGGTGCAGTTTAAAAACAAGAAATCTGAGGCATTTAAAGCTGAATCAGGGTGTTAATTCTTTTGTTATTGGTCACATCTTTTCAGTTGAAATGGAGTTACTTTAACTGTTGTGTAACAAAGCTGTTGTACCCTGCATCTCTCTAAGCTCCTGCTGTGCTCAGCTCAAATTCTGGAATTGCAGGAAACCCTGAGCCAAATTACTGGAGCCATGTGTCTAGACATCAGTTTATGCCAGTCTTGCCAGGGTTTTAAAGCTGATCTAAAGTCTCTTTTTAGTTATGCTTTAGTAACAGCATAATTTTCAGTAATATCTTGAATTCAGAGATTGCTTTCCATTACATTCTAAATACCATGTCTTATTCTTGTTGTTCTGAAGCAGTCTGGTCTTTAGCTAATTTTAAGACTTGGAAATGCCTAATATGCATCTTATAATAATTTGTTCTCTTCTGGTCCTTATTTAACAATACTGTCTCTGTCATGTCAACAGCTTTACTTGACCTTAACTTTTCCTCTCTGCTTGCCTTCCCCTACAGGAAGGACATGGCCTATTGCTTTTGGGTCAGGGATGGGGTTAGGAATGGCTTATTCCAATTGTCAACATGACTTCCAGTCTCCATATCTTCTCCATGGTAAATTTGTAAAGGTAAGTATCAATTAGTAGTCACTGTTAATTGGTTTCTAAGTCAGCATTAAGACACCATTTACATGTCCTTACTCTGCCTTAGTAAGGAGAAACTTGTCTTGCTGAAGGAGGTGGTGGCTCCCTTGCTCTTCAGGAATTTTTCAAGTCTGGTGTGGTTAGCAGTAAACTTACTAGAGTAAAACCCACAGCTTTAATTTAACAGATCCTGCAGGTAGGTTTTGCCACAACCTGAAAACACACACGAAAAATTACACTTCAGAAAAGCTGAAAAACTGAATTAATGGTAAGATTCTGTCCTCAGAGTTAGAAAGAAATGAACTACAAAGTAACTGAAAGTTATGTCAGATTTGCCTGTGGAAGCAGGTCTTGCATTTTCAGTGGGGGGGGGTTTGCAGCATGAAAACAGTAATTCTAAGTTCTGTTGCTTATTTGGCTGGATAGTAATATAATAACTAGTCTGAAAAAATTGTACACTTTACAAAGTTATGAAGAGGATAATTTATTTCAGTATTGTCATTGACTATGCAGAGAGAAAGTATTTCAGAATAGATTAATGAGCAGGGGCCATTTGATCACTTGCAAACTGCATACAGTTCACTAAATCCCTAAACAGACTCCATTAATATTGTCTTTGTTACTTTACATGTCAAAGTTGGGGCTGTTCTTATGTTAATCTATCATTGTGGCACCTGGAAAAAAATGGGATGTGCCATGCATGGTTTGGACCCACACAGCCATATCCTACTGAAAGCATTTCACTGGTACTGGTGGAGAGGCACCCACCAGGATGTAACTGTAATTATTTTAGCACTTCAAAAAGTGCCAAGGTAAAATATTCTGCCAGGAGCTTTTCATAGCAAGTACCCAGACTGCACAAACTGTGCATGTATCACTCATCTGCCTGCAGAAGGAGGCCTGAGGGTGTTGTTGGGCTTTGTCCTGATGCATCTGCAGCTATAAATTGAGTCTGGTCCTCTGCAGATACAGTGGCAGATGAACTTTTGCCAGCCTTCTGCAGCCCTGCCAGACATACCTTTTTATAAATACTGTCTTCAGCTGCCTGTAAAGAAAGGGAAACAATAACAAGACTCTTGAACAGCTTCAGATGAAAGTATTATGGATAGCAATATAGAGAAACAAACTGTGACTGAAGATGCAGCTGATACAACATTTCCAGCTACAGCCCAGAATCAAAAGTCTGTCCATGACTCTTCTGGCCAGCTTTGTTAACATCAAAACGTGTCAGCTTTCCACACCATCCTGAGGGTATTCCTCCAATTTCTGCCTTCAAAAAGAAACTGGAATGACATGTCTGGCTGCATGTGAATGGTAAATGCCCTGTTCCTGTGTTCTGAGAAAGCATTGTTCATTCAAGGATGCTTGTTACTAGGGATGTTGAGCAACAGAAAACTGACTTTCAGATCAGCCTAGCAAAGGATTTTGTTTGGATTAAGGACTAATCTGTGCTCTGGAGCAAGGGTGGTCCTTCACAGCATGAGGTAATTGAAAGGACACTTCACAGAAGAAGTACAGCTGCCTGCGTGGCACAGAGATAGACAAATAGTTTCCAGTGCACTGTCTCCACTAGCTCTCTGGCAGAAAGAGGCTGAACATGGTGAGAGCAGGAAGACACAGATGAAGCCATCTAATGGTTAATGCCATTAATTCTCTCCAAAGTGACATGTCATGGATAATAGCTCCAGGGTTATTAGAAGAAAATTATTTCATTTCTGTTGGTTAGGAGCATGGAAAATATTGTTGCATTATCACTCATCTGTTGTTGGGGGTTTTTTTCCTATAAAATACTGTTGCTTTTTCTTTTCAAAACTGTTTCTGTTCAAATGCTAGCTTGTTGAAATGTGAGACTCGACAAGAAAATCAGCTTTATTAAGAGAGAAATGTAACACAGATTAGCTTGAACAATTAGAATTAGAATTGAACAAAATTATTTCTTGTTTTCCAAACCTGTCAAGTTCATAGGATCACGGGATAAACCAAGTTGGAAAGACTTCAAGGAGGTCATCTAGTCTGACCTCAGACTGGGGTCAGCTGTGAGATCAGACCAGGTTACTCGGGGCTTTATCCAGTCTGTATTCTTCAGGATCAAGTTCTTAATTCTGAATCTTAAGTGAGAGTGACACTCAGGACAGAGGACCTTCATGATTTCCAATACTCAGGAGATTGCAAAGCAACTTCACAGCTGTTGTAGCTGTAACTTGGATCATCACATTGCCCATCCTTTGGGTTAGTAAGCTGATCATGAAACATTGACACCAATGCAAGAGTCAGTCATCTAAGCCAAGAGACCACTTAAAATGCAGAAAAGTTCTCAATTGTGGTCATAAAGTTCTGTGAGCTTTTTAAGTAATTTGATCAAGCGAATGTCACTTTGACTAAAGCTGAACTGAAAATCAAGATGGAGCAATTATTTCAAGGCTTAAAATGGTATGGCTGATAATTATATGGCCTAAGGTTTCCTTGCAAAATAGAAAGTATCATGTTTTTCAGGTTATTTAGCCTGTATTATTTATCACCCAAAACTCCACAGTCCTGTGCTTTGATTGCAATGTGGATTATATTGATGTGCAAGAATACAAGAAGTTTGGCAACTGGAGCCTTTCCTCCTGCCCTTTGTGGCTTTGATTTCTATCTGATCTCTATCCAGTCTGTGGAAAGCTAACTTCAACAGTAATGTTAGGTTTCTTTTGAAGTCCCCATTTTATCAGAATGGAGGCTTAACTGCATGAAAATGTGGCATGCTTCTGGCATGAAAATAGCTGATTAACTTCATCATACTCAACTTCTCAGCCTACCCAAGGATGCAGGTGTTAGTCTACCTTCTTGAAATGTTTTGAAGCTACGTGGCTTTCTTAATATCCTGCAGCACCTTCCATGTAAGGAACCCAAATGGCTTTTTAATAATATAAGCCTTCTTGCTTTACAGGAACAGTGACTAATGGCTAAGACTATCCCAGTGGGAAGGAAGGAGAAATCAAT
This sequence comes from Florisuga fusca, assembly GCA_038090715.1. Lineage (NCBI taxonomy): Eukaryota > Metazoa > Chordata > Aves > Apodiformes > Trochilidae > Florisuga > Florisuga fusca. The sequence continues at coordinate 1,175,143 of JAAWXA010000039.1, forward strand.
GATTATTCCTCAGGAATACTGAAGTGCCCCTGGAATAAGCCAACATTCTTCAGTAACGGTCACCAGTAACTCTTTATACTCCAACAAACTGTTTCTGTACATGAAACAAAGTTCTGTTGCTTGTTTTGTATCATGTCTGGAAAGTGCAAGGAAGAGCTCTTCTGGGAAATAAATAAAAGAAAAATGGCCTTCTCTGGTGTGTTGACTTTGTATGTGAGTGAGAGAGAGAGAATGGAAGGAGAGGACTTCATTTTGAGTACGTAGCAGCTGTGGACACCTGGGTGAAAGCCACTGTGAGAGCTCTTCAGAAAAGACAGAAGTTCTATGTTCCTCTCTCCTCTGGAAAGGCAACCCCCATCTAACATGCAGTTCAAAGAAGCATTCCCACCTCATAAATCACCCACTAGACCCCTGCTGCTTGTGCCGGTGTTTGGAGAGGAATATAAATACTCCTATGTCCTGTTTGTACAGTTGCCCTTTAAAATAGGAATTTTTGTCCTCTGCAAAGAGGCAGAATCCAAAAGTGCAGATCCTGACTGTGTGACTGATGCAGCTAACCAATGCTGTCTCTTGTAGCTTTGAGTCATGGAGTGACCTGAATTTGAAACTTCCCAGGATAGTGGGTGTATTAAATTGATAAATGTGCCAGCTGGCTCTGAGCTTTCCCTTTAGTTTGATTGTTTTTTCACCTCTCTTTGGTGGGAGAACATACAGGGTTCAGTGTCTGGGAATGGGTCACAAATATTTAAAGCTCTTTACTACCTTGGAAAGTCACTGGTCCAAGTACTCCCATTTATCCCAGTCCTTGTAATTACTTGTTGACATGTTGTCTGTGTTCATCTCCTGACTCAAGAGGTTGTCTTCACCACTTTTTTATTCAGCACAGTTTTCTAGGTATTGACATGGCTCTCAAAGACCTAATTTCTTTGTCCCATGCTTGCTGCATACTGTTCATGTAGCATAAGGTATAAATGCATGTCCTGAGACAGAAAAGGAGTGGTTTAGACTGATACGGATTCTCCTTTGCTGAAAGCTTGGTCTGTTACATGCTGACAGATGGAAGAGTGACAAAATATATTCCTCTTCAGAAAGGAAAACACAATGGAAAATAAGTTGTGCAATGTTTGCTTTTTTAAACTATGCCAAAAGAAGGCAGGGAATGGACTGAGGGGCAATCTTCTGAGTTCAAAGAGCTTGAAAAGCTCCTTGTCTTACTGAGCAATGGGACAGAGTTGGTCTGGGTGCACTTCCACATCTCCCCACACACTTGTTTGTGGATCTTGTGCACCAAAGAAACATGTTGAGCTGTGCCCAGTGTCGACAGCAACGGAAGAGCTTGCCTGAGCAATGGACTTATGAAATAAAACAGTTTTAATGCCAGAACAGCATTAAAGACTGTCAAAGCATGATGCCATCCAGGACCATTGATTGAGCATGTTTCTGTTTTTCCACCTTCTCCCTTGCTGGACTCCGTTCGTCAGTCAGGTCTGTGACAGCACACTGGAAACAGGATCTCTTTCTGCCAATTTTGAATCATTTTATCTGGCCCCATTTTTAAAATTGAACTATGTACTTTGGAGCCATAGCTCTTCTGTTGTTTGGAAAGTGTTTGGGTTTTCTCTGTGTGTGTGTGTGCTGTGGTTGATGCTTGCAGTCTGGTAAGCCAGTGGGTTCAGCTGGAGAGAAGAACATCAGCCTGGGTAAGAAACAGGAGAACCAAAAGCTGTAGCAACACTGGGAGTGTAACAACTGACAACATGCAGAATAAGCTTTAGCTAGCACTGTGCCATCTGGGCCATGATGTTGGGTTCCACTGTTATTTAATGTCCCTGGTAATGAGTTGTCCTGCCCTGGTATGCTCTGCTTTACTTCCAATATGGATTAATTCTTGATTAATATGATCTACTGTGACCAAGTGGTTGTGATCAAGTGGTTCTTCTGGCCTTGGAACTCAGAGGGTACCATTGTAGTTATGGATTCATAAGGTGTCCTTTATTGCTCAAGTGAGACTACTTAGAACAAATGTCCTTGCTCATTAATATGAAATCCACTAGAGTGAAAAACTGCACAACTTAAAAAAAATGAAATGTAAAACTTGTCATGTTTTTTAGATGCAGTAAGAACTTACCTTTGTTTTTCACACCTGCCTTGCTTTTTGTTTGTGGTGAGATATATATGTGTATATTGCTAACACATAATGGGCATGTATTTATTTTGGTTTAAAGTTATATTCTTCAAAACCTGTTTTTGAACCTGTCCATGTGAGCTGTGCAAAGTATCTCCTTGTGATTACAGATCTCCTGTTCCCCTCTATGGGAATGAGACCGTAGTGTTCCCAACTGAGGCTGGAATAGGAATGATTTCCTGCTGCTTGATTTCTAATTACATAAATGGAAGGGGGAAAAGTGGAAATTCTAAGTACCAAAAGGCACGTTAAATTTAGTATAATACACTCATCTGGAAACTATCACATTTTTCCTTCTTTCCCTGCTGAAATCATTGCCTCGTCTAACTGCAGCGTGATTTGGATTGGTACCAGAAAGTGCAAACAAGATAGGCCTAAAAAAGTCAGGTGTCCCTACCCAAGGTAATGAGACCTTTTAGTGGAGAAGTTACTGTATCCTTCTGGTGCAACCTTAATAGGAAAATGAGTATACAGTGAATAAAAAACCCCATACCACTATCTAGAAGAAGGAAAAAAAATAAAAAAGAAGCTGAATGGAACTGGGTTTGACCATTTTACACCACCTTAACTGCTTGACTGGCCACAAATCTGACTCTTTAACAGCTTGATTAGATGTCAGCTGAGGCTTTGAGATGAATAAACAAGTCACAGAAAAGCAGAGACTGCAGGGAAAAAAAATATCAAGCTGCTTTTCTGTTGTTTGTCCCAGTTCTTCATGTTTGATCAAGATACTGTCATTTCTTTGTATTTCAGTTGTGCCTGGGAGCCTTAGCCAAGAGCAGGACCTTGCTGTATGTGGTGCTGTACACACAAATAAAAAACAGGCTCTGCCCTGGAGAATTTACAAATGAAACAGATGGGACTAAGGGGGGTGGAAAGGTTTATAATTCCCACTTTAAAGATGGGAGGAGCCATAGCCAAGGTCAGTGATAAATTTTGGAGGGAATGTGGCATACTGCTGGGACTTGAATGTGTGCCTTGGGCCCTCAGCTCCATGAGCCCTCTCTTCTGACTGTTTTTTCACTTGGCAGGTCGTGGAGTCTCAGGGGAAGGCTGCCCACTCCATAGTCTGGGAGACTCCAGAAGGGTATGTTCTCCTGCCACTTGCTATCTTCAAATTGCCCCAAATTCTTAATGGCAAATCTCTGATAAGTTAGAAATTCTGTTTTATTGTCCAGGAGGTGAAAGCTAATAGACTCACTAATAAATGTAAAACACTTGAGATCCTCAGTGTTGACTTTGGTATAAATCTGAATTTGGTAAGGAGAGAAAATATGAATGTTTATTACCAGTTCTGTGCATCTCAAGGAACAGGACACTGCTGTGTTAGGTAGAACAAGCATAGTACCAAATAGTCACTGCCTTTGTAGAACTACCTTAAGTATAAACTTAAGTAACAGCTCGAGATAGAGGAAGGATATCAAGAAGACAGTTCCATTCCAGCAGTGGTGGCAAAACTCAGCTCTGAAGAGGGTTTACAAAGTGAGTCTCCAAAGGAGAATTTGGTTTTCCAGGTACTTTTATTGGGTTCCCTCTGAGTTTTTGGAGCAGTGCAAAAGAAATCACAGAGGTGTTTGTTTGCAAATGCAAACACTGGGTGCACAGGTGGACTTAAGGAAACTGTGGTTGTTGTGGTCATGATCTGCCAGGAGCTACAGCTTTTATTCTTTAGCTAGAAGGGAGGGGCTGGTGGCAGAGCTGAGGAAGGTGTCATCAGTGACCTGCTAGGAAAACCACGTTTTTCAGCAGTGTTCTGAATCAGTGAGGCATTGCTGACCTTTCCTTTTGCTCTGAGCTGGCTGGGGTTTGTTGCTTTTCACCCCTGCCACACGCATCCCGACAGTAAGAAATAAACTCTTACCTCATCTCCCACCCCACCCCTGCCTCTGTACGTGGGGCTAGTGCAAATTCTGTCATGCCAGCCCCAGTAGGCAGCTGTATGCAATGCACACTGTCTCTTCACTGCTCTGACAGCCCAGCCCATAGCCCACCCACAGTGAAATGCTTAACTGGGATTGAAACTAAATGGGAACATAGTTTATGGAAATTCAGCTGTGGATCACTGTTTCTCTTGTGACTTCTGGCTGTCAGCACTTAGTTGCACAGCACTGCTTGCTGTTCAGAGCTGGGTGTTCCTTGTGGTGGTGGATACCCACCTCCCATAGCTTATGAAGATGCTGAGAAAATGGTTTGTGACTAATAAATCACTTCTAATCAATAATCTTTATTGTTAGTGCTTGTAAAGCCTCCAGCTCTGGGTGAGGAGTGAATGCCCCTTCCTAGAAAAGGTCGTGCCCTTATCAGTTCAAATGCAGATCATCAATCTCTTGTATGAAGGAGTGTGTTTCTTCTTAGTAGTTTTAGAGGGTATTATTCTTCCTCCTCAGTACTGCACTTGAAATTGTTAGTAGTAACTAGCAGCTTAACCCAAAATCATTACTAATCCCATGAGCAACATGCTCTCTGAGGATTTAGGAGTCCAGTTGTGATTAGACAGCACCTCAGTTTTCTCCCCCTAGCAAACAGAAATGGTGATAACTCTCCACTTGGTCATGGCTTTAAGACCTTCATTTCTGGGTAAAATTCAGCTCTGTAGAGTCAGGTGAGACTGACTGACATTGTCAGGCACCACGGCTCACCACCCATCCATACCAAATTGAGGAGCACTCCACAGTTTACAGAATGCTTTGGCTTCTGCTCTTTGAAAACACTGCAATGACAAGGTAAAGGTGTGCTGTGGAAAGGGGAGTGTTTCTGTACTTTCTTATCCACACTTTCTTTTCTTCCAGTCACCTGCCTAAAACTCCTGCCACTCTCTTTCCAGGCCAATGTGCACAGAGCAACAAGGGAGAAAGGACTGTAGTTATTAATGGAGGAAGGGGGGAAGAGGCTTAGGCTGAATGTAACTGTCATCATCTCTCTCTTTAGCAGTCTATTTCTAGTTTCAAAGGTTGATGGAGGCAACAGGAGAAGAAAATGGTTTTATGTCATGATGGCCACACATCTGGTTTACAAAACAGTGGTGCTCTGGGCTCTGTGGATGCCATGTCTCCTTCAGGAGTCAGTATAGTCCTTCATATTATTTGTGATTTTCATTCATTATGTGGAAGTAAATATAAGAAGAGCTGCAGATGAATAATTACTGTTTGGTGGGATGCTATGTAAATGAAAAAGCAACAAAACTACCTAGATTTTGATATAGTCAAAGGTGAAGTTCAGGACCCAGGTGCAACAAATGCTGATCATAACTAGAAATCACAAGGACATAGGAGTTATGAAAACCCAGGACCTGAAGGATTTGCTGCTAACAGGGAGAGGCATAATGAGAAGCAGGGGCTGGAGGCCAAACCTTGACCCATGCAGACAAGCAGTGGGGTACTCAGTTATAAGCAGGGAGACTGGGATAAGCTGGTAGAGGAATGGGTGGATTTTTCAGCTCTTGATGTCTTAAATGCAAGTTGCTGTGCTCCACCTGGGAGTGACTGGGTGAAATCAAATGACCTGTAACACACATGGATTCGTGTCAGATGATCTAACTTGTTGGCCATAAATTCCCTTCAGCTTCTAAGGCCATTAAGGCTGAGTGCAGTGTTGCTGTTCTCTGTCCCTTGGCTTAATCTGTTATGAACTAAATGCAGATTTTTTTCAGCTCAAGGACCTTGTTTCTTAGATACTCCCTGAAGATGTACCTGGTGTGGATCTCAGATGTAAGACAACCTATTTCTGTGCCCATCATTGCTGCTTTGTTCTTCCAGCTCCTCCCTTTTGGACTGTTTTCCTTGGGTTTGTTTGAGGGAATGGCTGACAATGTCTGCTTCCCCCACTCCTGTTTTCAGGCACGGAGCTTGTGTTTTGTTTCACTCTCTCTGAAGATTACATGATTTCATAGATAGTCTGTGGAGAGTCTGGGTGTTTCATATGTCAATAAATGTATCTGTGAATGATGGATAGGAGGGACTTGGACTGGAGGTGCACTGGAAGGACTCTATGGGAGGGTCCCCATTGTCCTGCTGTCCTGCACCACGTCAGACAGAACAGAGAAAGGGAGTTTACTGGGTTTTTCTAAAGCCTGAGAAATAATTCCCTTAAATCTTTAGGACCATCCTAGTAGGCAACATGCTTGTGGGAGGCTCTGGTTTACTATCTGCTGAGTTGTGGATTTTATATCCTTATTAGGTATAAATGGAGGTAGGCTGGCAGATAGAAGGTCAATGTGACTCCTTTGAGCACAGGATGAGCCTCTGGTTATTCAGCTGAAGCTTCAATGTTAACTCTTGTCCTACATTGGAGCAGCCACTAAGGCAGTCCCTGTTACCAAAATTAAAGCCAGAATGAGGAAAAGCTGCCCTGGTGCTAGCATGGGTGTCTCAGCAAGTCCAAGAAAGCAGTGATAAGCTGGCCCTGAAACCTGTGGTTTCAGTTCCTTACCAGCTCCAGTGTTATTGTCTGCTTCACAAGCTCAAAGATCATGATCCTGCTGCAGGGCAGGCAATGAAAGACAACTTTTCAGGGTCCTGTATTTCTATGATTTTATGAACCACACCCTCTAAAATATGAAAATCATGTTATCACCCTAAGGATTATGTTTGCATTTATCTTCTGTTAGGTGAGGGGAGCAGGAGGAGTTTAATCACTTAGCAAACACACACATACAATATTTTTTGCTTTCTTGCCCTCACTTTAAAAAACGCTGAACATCTCCAGAAACTGACACTTTGAGAGTTCAGCTTTTGGGTGCTTTTCTTAAAAGTCAGAGAGTTTGTGCAGGAGCCTCTCGCCATGCAGCAGCAGCTGAGTCACCCCCTTTCAGGCGGGTGCTGGTTTCCTTTTGGTAATGTGCAAAATGTTCCCTGCACACGCGTGTGTTCTAAGTTTGTGCTGCTGGTTGACAGTTTGGAGGTGCTTCTGTGTTGCCAAGAACTTACCTCTAAACACATATAAGCACCTGATGAGGTTGTGATGAGGTCCTGAGCTTGGCCGTGGACTTCGGGCAAGTGCTGTAAGAAAAAAAAAATCATTAAAATAATAATTAATGAAATTCTGAGTGATTGCAGCAGGGGGAAGCTATGCAGCAGAAAAGAAGGTGGTTATCAGAGGGGCTATCGAAGGAAACTGGTGGTTTTGAAGTAGAAAAACTGAACTGGCAGGCAAGAGGACCTGCAAATGAAACCAAACAGCTTCTCCCCGGCCCTCCCTGGTAGAAACTGCCCCTGCAGACATGAACTGGAGAAGGAGTTTGCATGACCTGAGTTGCTGAGGAAGCAAGGGAGGGACAAAGGGGCCTAGAGTGCCTGGGAGCAGGGAATGATTGGGCAAGGTGGAAAATAAAGTGATTAAACACACTTGGACTTGCTCAGAGATGGGAGGGGTGGATTTTTTTTTTTTTTTAACTGCTGCCCCAGGGCCCCAGAATGCATTGGCACAGCACGAGGGAGAAACCACTAATGCCAGTCACCAAGGGGAGGGAAGGGGGGACTATTCTCCTTCCCTCCTGCTGGAAGAGTGAGTGTTTGGACCCCTGTGGAAGGGCAGGCTGATGGGATTAGAGGAAACAGCTGGCTCGAGTCTGACCCTGCGGGAGCTCACATTCTCGGGATGGGAAAGAGAGGAGCGCCCCGCTGCCGAGCTGCATTCCAGGTCATTTGCTGCACCCAGATGTTTTCTAATGAGCTCTATGATAAATCCTTTCCCTTTACTACCCAGCACAGTCTCTGCCAGCCAGGTCTGTCCCCTGGATCTCGCTTTCTGCCTGTGCCCAGGCAAATTGGGCTTTTTGCAGTTCAAGCCAGCTTGCCAGATCACCACCAGGACTTGTGCCTTTCTGCTTTGCCTATTCAAAGGGATTCAGCACCAAGCTCAGATCTGTTCCCCTAAAGCTCTGGTCTGGTGGGGAGGTCACTGGTCCAAATTCCTCCCATGGCTGAACCTTCCCCTCTAGCCTCTCCTTACCTCTGTGGCTGTTATTAAGCCAGACATGATGCTCAGGGGGGATTGACCTGGTGGTCTGGCCGAGCAGTGAAGTGCTGTTGTATCCACATGCTTTGGGCAAATCCTAAAAAAGCAAGCATGGTATTTGTAAGGCCTGCTCCATCCTTGCCTGTGGGTGCTGGAGCTGCACAGATGTGAGAGTTGTGTGGGCAGTGATAAGAGGATATCCTCCTCATGCCCTACTGTCCCCTCCCACCATCTACCTGAGGTGGTGCTGGGAAGTCACCCCCCAGCTTTTCTAGTAGTAAAATCTTTGCCTCCATCTTCTGGCACGAGTACTGCTCCCTTCACGTTGGGCGTGTATGCCCTTACAGACAGCAACGTGGGGTCCAGAGCTGCTATCCTGGAGATGTCTTATGCTGAGTTAGGAACCAAGAAGTGGGAGTTCAGCTCCAGCAGGTGACAGTCCAGCAAGACAAGGGAGCTGGTAAAGAACAAAACCATCTTTATTCCAGGGGGGCTGCAATACAGTTTTATCACCTTTTGCAAATGAGATGTGGAAAGGTGAAGGGAAAGAGACCTGAGATGGGAGGGACAAAGAAAGTCCGTGGCAGACCCAGACATCAGTCTCCCAAGTCCCTCATGGGTCGTGCCTGGGGGTTTAGCCCTTGAGAGCCTTTGTTTGGGCCCTATGCAGGGTGCCTCAGGGCCAGTGAACAAAACACAAGTCACAAGTCACAAGAGACAGAGCATGGGCCCTGCTGCAGGCACATGTGAAGGACACGCATGCTCTTGCTTTCCCTTTTCCCAGCTGCTTTTCCCCATGTGTGTTTTCTACCATCCAGCTATGGGCAAGCAGCCTTGGAACCTGCGTTAAGACACAAATAAAAGGCATAGTTTTATTTTTAACTTGCATATCCACCCTTTTAATTCTCACGCCCACAGTTCCTAGTCCTGTCCTGACAAGTGGGGAGCCCCTGGCACTCTGGGTGTTTGTCAGCAGACCCAAAACCAGCAACAGCAGATGAGGCAGGGAAGCTCCTGAAGACTGGAGAGCAGGTTTCTGCTGTGTCTCAGTGCAGGAAAGCCTTGATGATCCAGCAGCAGGGAAAAAGGGCTGAGGGGGAGGACATAGGTGGGTGAATGGACATTTTGGGCAATGCTCTTTGCCCCCGATTTCAAGGCTCTTTTATGGTGGGAAACAACAGGCTGATGAAATTGGGCTGTAGTCAGGGGGTGAGAGGGGAGATGTGTTTCACTAACCCACATGTATTCTATGGCATAGTTTTTGGTGTGAAAACAAGAAAGTGGTGTTTTGGGGCAGGCAGCAAGCTTCCTACAGGGAGCAGGAGTTGGTAAATGGGGGGGTGATATGGAGCAAGAGTGAAAATACAGCTGGAGCCAGCAACCCTGCCTGTGGGCAAGGGACCTGGCTGGTAAGGGTGGCTCAGTTCATGCCCATGTTGCCTCCCTGCCCTCCCTCCTGGCTACCTCTAGCCCAAGCCTGAGTCAGTGTCTGTCCAAAGGACATCTGCAGACATCAGGACATCACTCCTTGTTCTGGTTGCAGTACCTTCCTCCCCAGAGAGAAAGGGGAAAAGTGTTGGCCCAGGAGTACGACTGCATCTCAGCAGCTTCTTTCATCCTCCTTCATCCTCTGCCTGTTTCTTCTGACACCAGCAAACCTGAATGCTGCTCTTTGTACCTCCCCACCCCCAGATTTACAGATCGCTGTTTCCCTGTTCTGATGTTTGGCTGTTGACAGAACTGGAACAGTTCAATTGTAGGAATCTGAATGAACCACGCTCTGGCTCACATCTCTGCCTGCACCCTGGTGCTCTGCTCCCACTGATGAAACCCCAGTGCCAAGGATCCCACAAAACCCATCAAAATACTGAACTGTGAACCTGATACACTCAGGTGAATTTCACCTTAGTGCCTGTGGGCTGTTGCTCACTAGCTGGTCTTGTCTACATCTTTTTTTTTTCTTCATATATACATATACCAGAGAGTTTGTTTCCAGGCTTCTGAAATCTCCTCTTTGACTCATTATTCAGAATCAAACCTGAGCAGGGACTGGTCATGCAGGCCATGAGGAGCAGGTGAAGATCAGCTTCATCAAAGGGTGAAAATATTAGAAGATCAGAGTTCAGGTTCCCTGGTGGAGTATGACATGATGGCGAAAGGCAGCTCCTTTGTTGTTGGCCCTTTCAGAGTGTGGGTAGGTTTCATCTAGCAGGATAAGAAAGTGATGTTGGAAGCAGGTTTTTGCCGTGCTATTTACAAAATCCTGTTGTCCTGGAGCTGGAAGGAACTGAGCAGTAGGCAACAGCCCTTTGCTGGCAGCCTCCAGCTTTCTGCAGCTCAGTAACAGCCCCGAGGCTTGTTCTCCTCACCCCTCTCCAGGACCACCAACACTTCTCTCAGCCCAGCTGCTGCTTTTCTGCCACCTCCTCTTTTCTCATCTCTCTGCATATCTTCACCCCAACAGGAGCCAGCAGAGCTCATCCAAGCCTTGCAGGTATCTCTGGATTTGGGTAGCACCCTGTTGGTGTTTAATGTGGAGGCCTCGATTAGATTAATTGTGCTTTTACAGAAACAAAGACCTTCCGGTTCCTGACAATTATCCTAACAATTATTCCATTTTTCAATACAGCAATTAGCACAGTTTTGCTGGTGTTTGGCTGTTGGATTTTTAATGGGAAAAGAGAAAGAGGGAGAGAGGAAAAGAAAGACGAAAGAAAAGGAATAAGAAAATGGAGAGAAAGAGAAAAAAAAGATAAGAAGAAAGTAAAAACGAAGGGGGAAAAAAACCCACAAAAAACTATCATCTGGTGTTGGGGGAGAACTGTCCCAAGGTCTTCACTGCATCTGGGACTCAGCCCCAAGCACTCCCTGCCAACTGTTGTCTTCCCAGAGGAACTGTTTGCTTCCGCGGGCCAGATCCGGACGGGGTGTCCCTGCAGGAGCAAACGCGGGGCAGTTACCTTCGGGCACAGTTTTGCTTTCGGAACCAGCTCGTTTTTAGGGACGTGCTTTACCCGCGGGCTCACCCGGTTAGTTTTTAGCACTTGGCTCCATCCCCCAGGACGGGTGCTTGTGCGGTGTGTGAGCTCCGTGCCCATCCCGGGGGTGCCGGTCCCGCCGGGGCTCCGCTGGGCACGGAGAGGGGGTTCTGCCGGAGGGGACTGCACTGCCCTGAGGTGCTCGGGGCTCTCCGCACCCGGCAGGGCGGGCAGGAGCTCCTTCCCTCCCTCCTCCCTCCTTCCCTCCCTCCTTTCTCCTCCTCTCCCCCCCCTTCTCTCCCCGTCCCTCCCCGCCCCGATTGTGCAATCGCAAGCGGCGGGGCCGGCGGC
>JAAWXA010000039.1:1186625-1201849 GCA_038090715.1 Florisuga fusca
TTTTTTTTTTTTTTTCTTTTCTTTTCTTTTTCCCTCGACCGCTGATCAGCACCAGATTTTCTACCTCTTCTCTCTCCGTGCTCTCCCCCCTCTCCGCCACTACCACCGCCACCCTTCCTTGGGTGATTGATAGCCGGGAGGATGAGAATATTGCCACGGGCAGAAATCAATTGCAGATGAGGTGGACTTCGGGGGATCTGCTGTGCAAGCGTTAAACTATTTTCCACCGCCGCTTTAAGCTCAAATAAAAGAACAGGACAGGAGGAGCCGAGCTCCTCGGCTGCACATCTATGGTACAGAGGGTCCTTCCCATCGATTTCAGGTTTTAAACAACAAAAGTGAAGGGGGAGGAAGGGAACGGTCATCAGATCCATGGACTGCAGCACCAGTATTTTGGGTATCATCAAGGAAGGACATTTTCCTGATAGCAAGGCAGTAAATTGTTGTTCCTTCAAAAGTTTGCACTGGGAATGAATTTACATCCTTCTATCCTGCAAATAGGGTTGGGGGGGTTTTGTGCTTACTGGAATATTACAGAGGTTTAGATCTGAGCCATCTCTACCTGTTTCTTGAGTTGTAACATAGTACTTTGGTTTATCTAAACATTTGTGGCAATTCTTATTTGTTATATAGAACAATACCTGTTTTTTATGCACAGTGGGGATGTCTCTTTTTCTCCGAGAGGTTTTCTGGGGACAGAGCATGCTTTAGCTCGTTTTCAGGCTGTATTCAAGTTGATCGAGATGATCTCTTGTTGCCTCCTAACATTTCTCTAACGAGAAACTTAGCTCTGTTCCACACTCTAACTTTTGTCTACAGGATTATCTTCATTAAATTCAAAATTCAGCCTATGCGAAGCGTTTGTGAAGTCAGAGTTTTGCCATGCATTTTTTTATTGGGGAAAAATCTGCACCCTACTAAAATGTGTGGGAATGTGATATGGCGAGACCCAGATCTTTCCCTTGTATTTTTAGCCCAAGAACTTCATGTCCTCTTCACAGTGTCCAACCAGCCAAGAATCAGCTGGACACAATGGGCACTTTTGCTTTTCGAAGGCAGTCTCCCGTCTCAAAAAAGGCAACTTGCCTCAAATTTGCAAACCACAGGATGAGAAATGGAGTTTGCCTTCAGTATAAAAATCCCAAGTGTTTGCAAACAGCCCTGAGAAGAATCTGGGCTCTTGGCTTGACCTTTCCACTCTGAATTCCAGCTTGGGGAGTTTGCGGTCTTGCAAAGAGGGCGAACGAGCAAAACCTTTCCGAGAGCTCTTCTTTCCAGAGTGAGCAAAACAGTTGGGCTGGAGGGAGTTTTTTGGGTGCCTAGGAAGTGCAGGATTGGGCCACAAGCCAAGCTACTTTTAAAGTAGCCTTGTAGACCTGCCCATCTTGGAGTAACTTTGCTTGCGGCGCATGTTGGCGTAGCTGAGGTCGTGTTAAGCTGGCACAGCCATGGGAAACCTGCCCGGGAAGCTGAGCAAATCCTGGGCAGTTATACCTCCCTGAGCTCTGGACTATCCCCATTAAAGAATTACCAATACCTCCTCAGCTCCTGTATTGTAGCTGCAATGACCATGGGGCAGGCAGAGCTGGGTACTTGCTAGGATTTGCTCCTGCACTTTTCTTTTTAAATCCACTGAAAAGAAAAAAAAGAAACAACCCTCCTGTGTAGCCAGCTAGGCTGGGAGATCCCCTGCCATAAAGTGTGGACCAGAGTGCTGCAGGTCCAGCATGGCTTAGGGCAAAGAAACTTCTCGGGCTCTCAAATCAGACTCTTAAAAAGCTGATGAAATCATCCTTTTGTGGGAGGACAGGAGTGGGGCTGAGGGGTGGTTTGTCCTCCTTGCCTCCCACGAGGAGGCAGGGGCTGTGCTTGCCGTGTCCCTGAGCTTCGTTTCTCACTGTTGAGGGAAGGAGTGAAACGCGGTAGTGAGGACCAGGGCTTGTCTGGGTCTAAATTACCTCTAGTGGTGAGGAAGGAGCAACCCAACACTCATTTTTATCTGTTGTGCTGTCCCCATCCCAGCCAAGATTTCAAATCCTTTGGAGATGAGCTTTGGGAAGGGTGTCAGGATCAGGCCCTTGCTTTGGTCACTTTCTCAGGCCTGACTTCAGCTCCCTCTGGTACAGAGCTCAGACATGTTCTCCCCAGAGGGGAGAGGACCAGAATTTGGTTCAGAATTTGATCTCATTGTGGTGGCTGGACCTGATCCTGCAGTTTTGGGAGAGACTGCCGGAATGTCAAGTATGAGGTCAGCCTCCAGCACGTTTGGTAGCGATTGAAAATACCAGGGGGGCTGCAAGCTCTTGAGTTACCCCCAAAAGCCTCCAGCCCAGTATTGCCACAGGGATTTCTGATGCGCTGCTGGAGATCCCGCAGGCCGTGCCCTGGGTAAATGACACAGGCGTTGGGTTTGATGTCTTCAGAACTGAGAAGGTGTAAAAGCAGAGATTAAAAGAGGCCAAACCAGCACTTGGGTCAACTGGATTTCTGCTGTTGTGGCCCAGATACAGCCCGAACGGGTTGGAAAGGAAGACGGAAACCACAGGAAGGATCCCGAACCATTCCTGAAAGATCCACAGCTTCGGACACAAGCCCCTTTCTCCTTCCCCCTTCTTGCTCCAGCAGCTGGGAACCTGATCCCACCAGCACAACCCCACCGTGGAGGACAGGGCTCCATTTTTCTATGCCAGTTTGGTAACAAAGGACTGACCCAGCCAGCCAAAAGCCAGGGGTTGGCATTCGAGAAAACTCCCATCCCCGCTGCAGCCCGGCCTTCTGCGGCGTGTGTGCTCCATTAAAAAAAAAATCATAATCCTGGTGGCCACTGTGTGCTAGGAACTAGTTTTATCTGGTTCCAGTTATGCTTGTTTTGAGTCAGGCGAGCTGTGCCAGATCCTGATCTCATTTGCACCAGTGGAGTCATTCGGAGGAGCCGGTCCCAGTTTACCTCACTCTTAAGTGGAAGCAGAACTGGGCCTGCTGGGAGCAGCTCTTCCCTGGGGAAATTGCTGGTGCCTGCATGCAAATCAAACACGGGGACAAGCAAACGACTCTTGGGACCCTTCCCAGAGGTGGTGTGGGGTTTACTGCCAGTCCCACAAAAGGTTTTTTCACCCAAAAAGGAAGGAAGAGGCTGTGGGTTCAGTTGCAGGGGAAAACAGTGTGACTAGGAGCCCCAGAGCTAGCTTTCAGGAGATGTTGAGAGTGGTCAAGCTCTCGATCTGGGATGCTGTGGAGGAGGAAAAGACAGAGCCTCTTCCTACACGAGTAGAAAACTGCTTCTTGTAGGGGTCAGAGGCAGCTCTGGAGCTAACAGCTCAGCTGGAGGGCAGTGCTTACTGTTCCTGCAGGGGATTCCAAAGGGGTTTGGATCCACAGTCCACCTTTGGACACCTGTGGTCTTGCAGCAGATCCCCTCAGCCCCTCTGCCAGCGTGTGGGGAAGGAACACCAGCTCCAGGGGAAAGGCAGGAGGGAGCTGAGCTTCACTCAGGTCCAGGCATGTGAGCAGGGCCTCTGGCTGAAACGCTGCTAACAGCTGTGTTTGGGAGTGCTGAGCCCTCACACATGAATCTGCAACGTGCTCGTGTCCGACCTTCTGCTGGAGACTCTTCCAACCCAAGTGTGCTGCAGACTCATCCTTCCTGGTGCAGGGTCTGGGGCAGAGCCTGCATGCTTTCCCTCTCCCCAGCTGGCCGAGGAACCCCATCCCTCTGCTCCCCAAAGCTGCTGGAGGATCGTGCCAGCTTTGTTCTCCAGGTCCCCAGCTCCCAACCTACTGCTCTCAGGGGCTGCAAACCCCCACGTTTTGATCAGGTGCTTGAAGAAGAGAGGGAGCAGGGGGTGTTGTAGGGCCAGGATGTGTTCCTTTGCTTTAGGTTGATGCATTTTCCTGGCCGTGATTGTTCTTAAGGCAGAAGAAATTGAGAAAAAATTGAAGAGCAATTGAAACGGTTTATATTCCTCTTGCCTCCTTCACAGTCCATCAATGTGTCCCTTTTCCACCAGAAATCCTTCAGGACCCCATTTGAAACCTATCCAAGTCCATAGGTAGCTTTCCAATGGCTTTTGTAGGCAAAGGACTTTTTTCCCAGCTGCATAACGTGAGTTTCTCGAGTGCTCAGTGCACAGTCGAGAAGCCAAATTTAAACTCCCAAATGTACCAAATTCTTTTGAAATTCTGGCCAATGTGGGGAGAGGAGAGGGCTTTCAAAATGCTGCACTGCTTTTCTCTCTTTCTGCTTTATTTCTGTGAATCACCCAACCCTGCTTGAGTGGAAATTAATACGTTACGGAAAAGGAAGCTCTAACAGCTCCTGCTTTTGAAAGGAGCAGAGACAGCCAGATTCACAGTGAGAAATGGAGCTTTTGCTCCACTATCAAAAAGTTTTCAGGATTGATTCTCGTGCATGTTAAATATCAAATGTCTTCCTATGGTGGGTCCCCCCCCCCCTTTTTTTTTTTTAATTTCTTCATAGATTTTGCAGCTCAGCAAAGCAGTGGTGGAGCTTGCAGCTCAGAAGCAACTTCTGTGTTCTCTTAAGCACTCTTTTCTTTTTCTGTCCTAAAGAATTAACTCTGGACATTTTCACTCCATAGTTTCCCTCCTTCTCCCCTATCATTACATTGATCAGCTTAGTTTGGGCACTGAGGACACATGGGTAGACTCCCCAAAAGAATGCTGTGCTTGAGATTTTTTGCAACCAAACTGAAAACTTAAATTTTTATCTAAATGGAAATTTCAAAATAGAGAGGGAAGTACTGAATAAGGACTAGTATTGAGTAAAATAATTTTTGATTTTTTTTTCCTGGTACACAGTGCCTTTTCAGGTTTTCACAGCTGAGAAACAAACTTTTTTTCCTGCTTGCTTATAATACTTTTTGTTCCATGTAAGCAAATATTACTTGTGTTGAGATTCCTGAGAGGCAATTCCCTGTAGGGTTCAGAAGATACTGTATAGACAAAATCCTTTGTCTAAGGAGACCCGTGCCCTCAATTTTTCTGGCACAGGGCCATGTTTCTTCCCAGTTGCCACCAAATCAGACTCTTCCTAGGGCTTGGCTTCCTAATAATAAAAATAATTTTTTGCCAAAGAGATCACTCCCGGCCACCCCCGTGCACAGGAGTGCTCCCAGATGAGCCCTTCTCTAGGCAGTGACCCTTTGTCCTGCAGCACTGACTCCTTGCATGAGCCTCACACCACACAATGATGTCCTGGTCTGAATCCCACCTGCCCTGCCCTGGTGTTTCCCTGGAGCACTTTCCCATCGAGGAACATGCCCCACATTGTGTGGGGCAAAAGGGGAAACTGAGGCACAGAGTAGATTGCTCAGCACTTTGGGGCTTCCTTTTCTCCCAGCAGAGCTGTGGAGCAGCTTTTCTCAGGAAAAAAAAAAGGCACAAAAAAAGGCACAAATAACAGTTGAACGCCAAGACAGGACCTGGTACTGCTGTGAATCAGTGTCTGACACCAGCTTGGGGCTGCTCTTAGCACCCTAACACAGTATGGGTGGGAAGGACAGCTGTGGGGAGGCAAGGTGGAAGTCCCAGCTGTGATCCAGGCCAGGAACAGAAACCTCCAACTTGTCCTTCTCTGCTGAGATCTCCTGCATCTCACATGAGGGCTTGAATCACTGAGACAGGCACTGTGGCCATTTCCCCTCCTCTCTCCAGCATGGAGCTGACACTATTGCTGGGCTTTGTTGGCAGGCTTGGAGCCTTAGCTGAGCAATATTTGTAGGACTTGAGGGTTTCTTGTCTCTCTGAACCTGGGGTGCTGCGTGTGTGGCCGTGAGCACAACATACCCATGTCTGTGTTTTTATGTGCTTGGCAACATTGCAAGATCCTGGATAAGAAAAATACCTACAAAGATATTAAACTACTCATGAAATGTTCCCCGTGTCCACCTGCAGGCTTGTCTTGTATTATGGTGTGAACTTTCCACTGAAAAAAAGGGAGTAAAAGTGATTAGATATATTTATATATATATATATTTATTATTTTGTTCCAGAAGGGTCTGGTTTCCAAATGGCTGGGAACAGCTGTGGGCTGGATGGTGGGAATGTGGCCTCGGAGGTAATTCCCGTGATTGTCCTCCAGCTGATGTAACTGGATTTTCCCAGCTGCTTCCAGGAACTGGCAGGGACTGTCCTGCTTGTGGGACTCCTGAGAGTCCCCAGGACTGTTGGATAGGAGGAAAGAGCTCTTCCAGGTGACACAAAACATCTGAGTGTGCTACCATCAGATCCCAAAGCCAGGATCACAGAAGGCCGAGCTCACAGAACTCCTGACAGACCTCAAGGGGATGCTGAGCTGGTACAGCTGAGACCCACAGCCTTGGACACTGGAGAAGGTTTCTGGAGCTGCTCACCACCAGGCTTCAGCTGTGTGTGCATTGAGAAGCTGTTCGTCTCTGGAGCCTGGGGATGTGCCAGGCTCAAGGGCAGAGTAATTTGATTTCTCAAATGTGAGATGAAAGGATAGGGAGGTTCCCTGCAGAGGGAGAGGAGGGAGACCCTCACGGGCCGATGGGTCTGCCGGAACTGAGCTGAACTTTCTGCTTGAAAAGCTTTGGTTAGCAGGAAAAAAAAAAAAAAAAAAAAGAAAAAAAAAAAGTGCCCCAGTGCAGAGAAGAGAAAGAAGCCCCTGTGTGTGGGGAAGGGCTTGCTCCTGCCAGTGGGCCAGGGCTGGGGTCAGCACCAGGGAGCACACACTTGTTCCTGTAGGGCCTGCAACGTGTAATTTAGCTTGTCACAGAGGAATGTGCTCAATGCCTTCATTTAATCGGGAGTTTGCAAACCTGCTTGGGTGCCTCATCTTCCTTTTTCCCTTCCCTTCCCAGCCGGGGGAGGGTTGGGGGAAAAAGGAACCACGGTGCTTTTGTCCCCGACCCTGTGGCTCCCATCAGATGAATGGTTTTAGTGGCAGCTCTGCTCGCATGACTGGGCTGAGCTCTGCCTGCCAACACACTGCTGTTACCAGCGGGCTCTTTCCAGCCCCAGCTCCCTCCCAAACTCAGCTGCATCAGATGTTTTCCTAGGCACTGGCATAAATCTTGTTGCTTACTAGAAATGTGTGCCTCTACAAGTTCCAGGGCATTCTTGGGAGGAGGAAAACATTGTGTGGATGTGACACGTTCCAAGGCTTCAAATGAGGAAAGGATCACAGTGCCTTGAAGTAGGGGGTGGAGATGCAATTGCTCCAGCTCTCCAGAGGTACAAAGACATCCCTGCTCAGGAAAGGAGACAGTTCAAGCATATATTTAAGTGTTTTCCTGAATCCAAGGGAGGTCGTGTGCTTGAGCAGAGCACAACCTCACTCATCTTCCTCAGTGTCACAGCAAGACAGAAGCCCAGCTGCTCAGAGATGATCCTTCAAGCCTATGGCAATGGGTCTCTGGCTCTGGCTGGTGCTGCAGAAATACCTCTCTACTCAACATCTCCCTCCAGGAAAAGAAAAAAAGATCCCAGGGAAGCAGGGCTGTCAGCCCAGACAGAAATGTTTGTTTGCCTCTTCGCCGCTGGGTAGAGATGTACAGAAAAAAACAACCCAGCCACCACCTTGCTTTGGGAAGGAGGAAATTGCTCTCTAATCAGGCGTGTGGAAGTGAACTTGTGCGCTGACTCCAGAGGAATTTCAGCTGTTCCCCAGGGGGCTGTGATTGCTGTTTGGGTCACATCCCAGCTCTGATCTCGGAATTGCCTTTGGGAGCAGGATTCCTCAGCATGGAGCCTCTGGCATTTGAGGAATGAGTGATGCTCCTTTCAGAAACCTGAGCAAGAAACCCCAGTGTGTGTGCACAGCTTAGCTGTGTTCTTCTTAACAGAAACTGTGGAATTCTCCCACTGGAATGGAAAAAAAGGAGCAGCAGTATTAAGCTCCAAGAGCTGTCTTCAGGACAAATGTATTGAACCACACTGCTCTCATTAATGGCAGTGAGAGTTCAGAGGTTAAAGCTCTCTGCTTATCTCAAACCAAGACTTGCAAACCCTGCTTTATGCAGGTATTCTCACTGAGGACCTGTGGGATTCACATGAGCAAGTGCTGGGAGGATTAGGAAGCCAAGGTGTTGCTGTGTTATCCCATTATGATTTGTGTATTACCAGGAAATAATAAATAATAATTCCTCCAGAGATCCTGGGGCTAGGGAATGAGGATACCCTTTTCAGGCTGCCTTGGGATGAAGGATGGGGAAGCATCTCATCTCTCTTGATTCAGATCCAGGAGGTTCTGTTCAGTGGATGGGTAATGGCAAAAACTCTGCCTCACAAAGGCCTTAAAATACCTGAGGTGGAGCTGTGAGAGGTGTTGAGTGAGCTAGCCCAATGGTTTAGGTAAACGTGGTGGTCCTCCAGCTGAGGATGAGTTGGTGAAGACTCTGCAGATACCCTGAGGGACCAGGGGAATGCCCAGCTGGGAGTTCCCAGCCCAGAGCCACCTCTGCCACCAGGCTCTGATAAACAAGGCATTTTTCCTCTCCTTCCCCATTAGAGGGTTGGGCCCAGGAGCCATGGAAATCAGCAGGAGTCTTTCCAGTGTGGGCTTTGGATCTTGGTTTGGAGAAATAAATAGAAGGAAATAACAACATGGCTCTAACAACTATTTCAGCAAATATAAATGTCTTCCTTCCACTATGACTCTGTCCAAACCCCACAAAGGAAAAAATGTCCCTGTTTCTATGATGCTTTTCCATCTGCCTTTCCCCAGTGATTGGGAGTGTCAGTGCAGGCACCTTGGCTGGACTTCCAGGAAACCCTGCCCGGGGCTTCTTGTGGGGGTTTAAGTAACCTTCCCAGCCACCTTTGTGAGTGATGTTTGTGGTTGGTACCCAACAGACCTCCCTCGCCTGCAGCCCAAGTTCCTGTCCTCAGCCTGAGCATTGGCCAAATGTGAGTGGCTCCATCAAAATAAATGTGGCATTGGGCTTTGCCAGCCTCTGGATTGAGGTTTCCACCTCTCCCCGCATGCTGCTGCCTCGCAGCGACATCTGCTGCACAATTCCAGGAGGAGGGAGGTTTCCCTTCCTGGGAATGTGGTCCCTTTCCCCCGGGGAAAGCTTTCAGCAAAGCCAGCTTTGGCTTTGAAGGTGGGATAAAAGGAAGTGGGGAAGTCTGCTCCTCCCACAAATGAAAACATTTATGCACTCTGTGACTTCTTCAGCCTGGCTCAGCTGCTGGCAGTGATGGTTTTGTGCTGCAAACTTCTCCCAGCCCAGCTTTGGGTGGGAAATGCTGAAAAGCTGCTCTTGCTGCTGGTACAAAGCTGGGGAGAAGTAATGAAACCTGGGCCAGGGGCTCAGCACCCTCACACCAAACAATTTCTTCCCAGTCTCCCCTCTCCCAGTTCAAAGCCATTCCCCTGTGTCCTGTGATATGAGTATGTCCTAAGATCTAAGTGCCACCAGTCTGGGAGAACACACCTCTGCTTGTCGCAGCCATGGGGTTGGAGAAATGAGCCAGCTTTACCTGTTTTCTTCCCTGCTAACCCTTTGTCTCCAGCTGTAGGCTTTTGGCAGAGCTGGCCATGATGTTGAGGTTGGTGGTTGGTGCCCTCTTCCCAGCACTGCTCCTGGCTGCCCCACCCCCCATAAACAAACTCGCCCTCTTCCCGGACAAGAGCGCTTGGTGTGAGGCAAAGAACATCACCCAGATCGTGGGGCACAGCGGCTGCGAGTCCAAATCCATCCAGAACAGGTACAGATCCACCCTCCTGCAGCTGGTTTCTGTGTGCAGATGGCAGTGGGGTGGGTGGCTTTGGGGACTGTGACTTGCACAAGAAGTCAGGCACAATGTCCTGCCTCTGCCCAGCTGCCTTCTGTCTGCCTCCATGGAAGGTTAAATGTCCTCCTGCCTTTGTTTGGGAGGAGCAGGCACCTCTCCTGAGCCCTCATCCCTCCTCTTGTCTTTGCAGGGCCTGTCTGGGACAGTGTTTCAGCTACAGTGTCCCCAACACTTTCCCTCAGTCCACGGAGTCCCTGGTTCACTGTGACTCCTGCATGCCAGCCCAGTCCATGTGGGAAATCGTGAGTATCCCTGCCCTCCACAGCTGCTCCTTGCTCAGGGGCTCTCAGCTCTGCTCTGCCCCAGTTCAGGGCAAATCTTTCTCTTTCCCTGAGGTTTATCCCACTTGTAGTTTCCTTCCTGGGTGACTGTACCCTGTCTTCAGGTGCCTGGCTGTAAGGGGCTGCTGGGAGCAATGTCACTGCCAGGATGAATGTTGTCTTTACCACTCTTTGCAGTAGCATCCCCTGTCAGTCCTGGCATTATTCATCCCTGTGCTCATCTTGCCTGCCTCTTCTCCTCACCACTGCCTTTGGTGCCTCCTCCCACTTGGGAGCTTTTGCCTCCTTCCATGTCCAGAAGTGCTTCCCACAGGCCCCCTGCCCATCACCCTCAGTTTCATGCCCCCACTGATCCCAGCAGAGCCATAAACCCCTGGGTTCAGCTCTCCACTTGGCTTTCAGAGCAGGCATTTGGGCAGATGGTTTAGCCCAGTATCAGATGTTCAGCAACATGTCTTGTGGGTGGCTTTTGCAGTTACCACCCATATTTCTGTGCCTGGGAGCAGCATCCTGCTTGAGCTGGCGTATTTTCCCTGGGTGTCTGCAGCTTGGGACCTTGTGAGACATTCCCAGGGTGCTCTTGCCTTGCAGGCTGGCTCTCGAGGTTTGAATGGGCAGCAAAACCACCAATTCTGGCTTAAAATACCCCAAATCTGAAGGGCAGGGAGCAGGATGGCCACTGGGCTTTGAGCCTGCGTGCTCACTCACTGCATGTCCCACTCCTTCTACCCAGGTGACACTGGACTGTCCAGGCAACGACGAGATCCCCAGGGTTGACAAGTTGGTGGAGAAGATCCTTCACTGTAGCTGCCAGGCTTGTGGCAAGGAGCCCAGCCACGAGGGAGCCCTCTTCAATGTCTACCTGAACGCAGAGGAGAACATGCCCGCCGAAGGTCCCAGCCCTCACCACTATGCCCACCACCAACAGGAGGTGGAAGAACCTTCTGCCTCCAGCCACCACCACCACCACGAGGAGGAGAGCGAGGAGTGACCTGGCCCTTGTGGACTGTCCTTGCAGGCAGTGGCACGGGCAGGAGGGGTGTGCCAGGGAGAGAGAGGACCGGGGTTTTGGGAGGGAGGGGGGTGGTGGAGTCTTTCTTGTCTAATAGTGACCCTCATGCTTTGCTCTCCACAACACCCCTGGGCTGCAGGAACGTTTTGAAGGCAGAAGGAGGGCTGAGGGGTGGTCGTGGGGCTGGAGCTGCAGGGTGAGAGCAGGCTTGGGGTGTTCTGATGCAAAACTACTTGCACATGAGAGTAATAATATATTGAGGGGGCTTCAGCAAAGTAGGAGCTGAGCTGGGCTACCCAGGGGTGGTCTGCAGGCTCCTGAACCATCTGTGGAGCCCTTGATGGGTTCTCCTGGGTTTTTCCCTTGGAAATGGCTTGTGCATGGGGCTGAGGAAGAAGGGATGCAGCATCTCCACAGTCCCACAAGAGATACTCATCTCTTCTGGGATGTGCATCCCTTCTCCCTCCCATCTACCCTTCCTGCCCAAGGCCAGTGGGTTTTGCATGGCCACACTGGTCCTCTGATCCTGCTTGGTCTTCATTCAGCCCCAGCCCCCTCTCCTGTTAGGTAGCTCTTGGAGAGTATTTTGCCCCAGGATGGGGCCACCGCGAGGTTGCTGGGAACCATGGTGGTGAGAACCCTTTCCTTGCTGGTCCTCAGGGCCACCATGGATCTCCCTGGGAAGGAGGGAGCTGAATGATGCTGTGGGTGCTGGGCCTTTGAGTTTTGTGGCCCCTAGGGGAAGGCCAACAGCTAGGGTGGGCTGGGTGTGAGCCAGCCCCTTTCCTCCCTCTCCCTGCTGCACTTTAATTGAGGTGGAGGGAGAAGGGGGATGAGTGCCAGGACACCCATGGAGCTCTGCAGGGGGACTGGGGGAGAGGGGGATGGCCCCAGGCTCCTCCTGCTGCCCCCTTCTCTCTGTGATGAAGCTGATTTCTTTGGCGCTGTCCTGACAAGAGCTTCCAGAGCTTTTAATCATTGCCTCCCCCTTCCTTTTCACAAGGTTTGTTTTGTTGGTTTGGTTTTGGTTTGGTTTTGTTGTTGTTGTGTTGGTTGGTTGTTTTTTTGTTTTTGTTTTTTGTCTTTTGGTTGGTTTTTTTGTTTGTTTGCTTGGTTGTTTCATTGGTTTTTTTCTTAAATAAATGAGTTCTGACTTCCATTTCCCAGTGCTCTGATGCCTGTCTATTTTTTGGCAGTGCTGACAGGGGAGAGGCCCTTTACACCAGGTGGGGCAGCAGCACAGGAGGGTGCAGGGCACAGCAGAGCCGTGGATCCCTTTAAGCTTTCCTCTGGATTCCGTTTGGGAGGAGGAGGAGAGCTGCTAAAAGGCAAAACCCTCCCCAAGAACTCGACATCTGGGCTGCATGTGGAGCTGGGGAGCCTGCAGAGCAGCTGGTGCCCAGGCGTGGGTGTGCTCAAGGGCCCTTGGAGCTTCAGCCTGGGGGTTTAAGGGGCTGTGGGTCCCACTCGTGGGGGCAGCGCGTGGGGTTTCTGTGGGATCATGCAACCTTTATCGGCTCTGTTGCCACTAGGTGACACTCTTGATCCAGTGTGTTTGGTGGCATCCAGATGTTCCTGGCCTCCAGGAGTGCCTGTGGAGTGGAGCAAGATGAACTTGGACGTGGACATGGAACGTGGACATCCCTTTGTGGGTGAGGAGGGGACACAAGCCCCTTGGCTGGAGCTTTACAGGAGAACCTGCAGGCAGGAGAAGGTGGAGAAACCCATGCTGTCACTGACCACCATCATGTGGCCCTTTTATTGGTGTTCAGTGAAAACAAGGGCTGGATCTGGCCAGGGGTTTGTTCCTGGAAACTCCAGGAGCTGCAGTACAGGGTGTTTCCACACAACCTGAGCTTCAGGGGGGTTGTTTTACAGATGGAAGCACAGATCTTGGAAAGGTGGTCAGCTAAGCACCCAAAATCTGCCCTAGGGTGCCATCCCAGTGAAAGGGTGGAAAGAGATCCAAAGAGTAGATTGTACTGTTGGAGGTGCCTGCACTGAGCCCCAGACTGCCTGGATGTCCTCACTGAGGTCTTTCAGCCTTCCCATGTCCCTTACTCCAGCTCACCATCCCTTTCTTTGCTGTGTTGACACTTGAGGGGCTGTTGACAACCTGGTTGTGCTTTCCCTGCTAGTGATCCTGGAGAGCAGAGCTGGTGGATCCCCTGCAGATGAACCCAGAGCAGCAGAACAGGGCAGAGAGCACAGACAGGCCAGCAGAGCTGCCAGAGCAGAGAAGCTTTTGCAGGGACAACGTTAGGATTTGTATCTCATTTGAAGGCAGGTTTTTATCTGTTGGTTTTTTGGTTGGTTGGTTGGTTGGGTTTTTTGGTTTTTGTTTTTTGTTTGTTTGTTTTTTGAACACATTTAACTTCAATCAGTTCAGTTTCACTCCCCCAGCAATTGCACCCAAACCAACCCACATACCTGGCTGTGGAGGACATGGTCCTGATCCCATCTCCTTCTCTGGAGATCAGCTGAGATGTTCCTAAGGTCGGGGGGCAGCAGGGCTGAGCAGGAAGCCTGGCTCTGTGCTGGGGCACCATTTTGTCACCATGCCCTGGCCCAGAGCCAGCTTGGGTAAATCTGTGTGGCTGCATTGCTGAACCCAGGCCGTGGAGAGGGAAGCTGCCACCCTGAGTGAGCCTCTGGGTGGGGTTTCTTGCTTGTTCCCAGCACTGATGGGACCAGGAAGTGAGGGTTTCCTAAAGTAACCTCCTGCTGGGATCAGAGCTCTGTGTGTGTGTGTGCTTTGCCCTGGGATCTCTGCCAGCACCAAGTGGCTTTGGCCAGGAGCATCCCAGGAGATGGGGAAGCAGAGGGAGGGCAGGCACCACACACAAACTCCCAGGAGAGCTCCTCTTGACACCAGATGGTTCCCTGGGAGCCGCTTTCCAGGGGCACAGAGACCCTGGGAGGGGGAAATGAGCTGCAGATGGTCTGTGTTCATGGACAGAGCCCTGGCCCTTTGCGCAGAGACATGAGCTGCCCACTGAGCCCCTGAGAAAAGCACGAGGAAGTGGTTGAAAAGGTGGTTAGAGAAGTAGATCGATGTAAAGAGACAAATTTCTGCTGGGGTGGTGCTGCCAGTGCTGGGGGTGCAGCAGGATGGGGATGGTGGGATGTGCACAGCTGGTGTTTGCTCTCACATCTGCAGCAACATCTGCCCAGAGGAAGTGAGTTAAGGAAAGATTTGGAGATGGCACAGGGAGGGAATCATCAAAATCATGGAATGGTTTGGCTTGGGAGGGACCTTAAAGCTCGTCCAGTCCCAGTCCCCACCCTGCCATGGGCAGGGACACCTCCCACCAGCCCAGGGTGCTCCAAGCCCCATCCAACCTTCAACACTGCCAGGGATGGGGCAGCCACAGCTTCTCTGGGAAACCTGGGATCACCACCCTCATAGGGAAGGGCAGCATCTGACCCTGTGGACACAGGGGGAGGTGACAGGGACATGACAGACACACACAGCTCCGGACTCTGCTGGAGTCAGTGCTGTTCACCCTGGTCTCCCCTCAACAGAAACTGCAGCCCTTTGAGGAAAAAAAAAAACAAAACACCAAAACAAACCCCTTTGGCAGCTGGGTAATTATTAAAAAAAAAAAATCAGTCCTTGCAAGCACCCACAGGTATTGGCCCTGAAGAGTGGAGATGGTGGCATGGGACACCTAATAACACACAAAAGTTTCACAAATACCTTCTCAGCTAGAAGGGGTGAGGGAGCCAGCAGGATCTGCTGCATCTCCTGAGGTGTTGCCTCCCACTTGCCAAAGGGCAAGTTGCCATGAGTCCATTTGGGGCTGCCCCTGCAAAGGCAGGAGGTGCCCAAAGGACCGCTGGCTGTCCCCATGCACGTGCAGCCTCTTCCCTTGGCTTCTGCTTCCCCCTCCATCCCAGGCTGCAGAGAGCTGGAAAATCACCCAGCACATCTCTCCAGCACCTCTGGCTGCTTCCCAAGAAGTCAACTGGGGACTGTTGGGTGCAGGTTTTTTGCTTTTTATTTGGCTTTATAAAATTTTGCTTTTTGTGGACTGTGGTGGAAGGTGGAGCCTGGTGCTGGTGGCCGGGCTTGTTGCAGACCTGCTGGCCTATGGGCCACTGGCCTGGTGACCACGGGGGTGTCTGGAGGTTGGGCCCATAGGCCAGCA